>JAVSBS010028433.1:153268-173332 GCA_033124195.1 Coracias cyanogaster | reverse complement strand
GAGGGGATGTTGCCGAGTTCAGTGTTGGCCTGTGTGATCAGGCAACTGATGGCAGCATAAAATGATGATGGCTGAACCAGCACAACAGTAGGACAGTATAGTCAAGTACTCCCCCTTTGGGTTTGTCATCCTGCAATAAAGATGGCTTTTGCAGACATGAGAAAAGGAGTTTCTGTAAAATTTGATTCTGCCTTAATATAAAGCTACCTTAATTAACCTTTCCTTTCCAAGTACAGGATTTGAATATATGTCTATTTTTAATTTGCTTGAATAATCCTCAAATTTTTTTAATAATGCTAAAGGTGTGTTCTGAAGAAAAACCTGTATATCAGGGTTAATATTTGCCTCATTTACTGAACTTTGAAGCCCCTCCCATTCATGAAACATATTGTCAGTTCATCATCATTCTTTCATAGCCTGTTGTAAATCTTCAATGACCAGTTCTCTGGGGAGAGAAATAATAGAAATTATTTAAGACAACCTGCTGTATTGTATTCTTCAAGCAGACTAACTTTTGCAAAAGCAGAACTCAAACAACACAGGAGGTATGAACCACACAATACAACTGTTTATCAGATGATGTGTTAAAGGAAAAGTGTTCATTGTCTGAGTTGTATATTGTCTAGATTCTAAGCTAAAGAACTTTTCAGTTTAGGCCTTCAGAACACTGAGGAAGCCCTTTTAATGCATTCTAAAACATTAATTTGGCCACGTTCTCAAATTTCTCCAATTTTATTCCTAGCACTCTTTGCTTCAGATAAACCTACATGTATGTTAAATACACAAAGACATCTGTATTCAAGTGTTGCTTTTGTAATTAATTAATTAATTGTCCAACCCATATGGCCATAACTATTGCAAGAACAGTTAAAGTAATTAGACCACTTGATTCTGTCTGATACTGGACTTTTAAAGTGGTTCTGCTACACGTTGTTAATTTATGGAAGCAAATATGAATGCTTCTCTTATGGACGAGAAACAAGTGAAGCCAGTAGTAAAGCTGTAATTTCAAAGTGAGAATTTTGAAGATTTATCTCAAGAGTTTTGACACAACTATCAAAAAATTCCTCTGTCCTCTTAAATGATTACCTATTTCACTTTCCTGTAAATCATGTTTGTCTATACTTCTTATGAGTCTTGTTGATCTTCTTTGAACCATTTCCAAATTCTCCACATTCATCTCAGTGTGATGCACAAATCTGTTTGCAATATTCCAGCTGAGATCTCTCACCTGTGTGTAGAGCAGAATGTTCATCTCCCATGTCTTGCATGTAACACATCTGCTAGTGCATCCCAGAGTGGTATCAACCTTGTGTGTACAGCATGATGGTAGTGGTTCATAGACTCATAGAATAGAACTCATCTAGTTCTAACCACTCTGCCATGGCAGAGACACCTCCCACTAAGCCAAGTTGCTCAAGGCCCCACAAGATAGATATTTTCTATCTAAGATTTCTATTTTAGTGAAAAAAATAAAAACACTTTCTTTTTTAAATAAAATGTCACAAATTTCACTTACAATGTCATTGTGACACATATGCGTAGCTACTGAGACCCAGGTTGAAAAAGAATGAAAAGATGAGAAGTATAGCCTAAAGTTTGGAGGTGCTTAGATCTCGAAGAGAAATTTCACTTACTAAAGTTATGTCTTGAAATGGAAGTCAGGGCAGATCATGTGTGGAGTGACATGGAAGAGACCACTACACCCAAGCTGGTCAAAAATAAATCCATAAAAGAAGAATAGATTGGAAATTCCACACTCTACAAAGTCTAAGTGCCCTGATACAGTACAGGATTAAGTTCCAATGAGAGATCTTTAAGAGCTTTCTTATATTAAACATAGAAGTTATCTTTTTCTTTTAATGTTTTAGTATATTTTAATAGCATTATTTATAGTGAAAGCTGAGATCACTGTACACAGCATTCAGGAAAATCAAGATTACCATTGGCAGGAGTGGGTAATTTGTGGCTTTTGAGCTGTCCTCTAGTGTAGATTTGGTTTGAGCATGGCTCCCACACTGGGCTTTGTAACACAGCTGTGCTGGGAAAGTGATCTGCACATCCCTCTGCCAGCCAAAAGGAAGGAGGTCAGGAGGGAACAGAGGAGGCAGGTAGTGCCCTGGGTTTCTGTGGCTGGCCTGTCTTCATCTGAAACAGATCAGAGGGACTGTGAAGACTCTTTGTCATCTTCTAAATGGGAACTATTTCTCTAGCATCATTTCACACATTTCTACAATGCGCATGAGTTCTGTAAAAAAAGATACTGAAGCTATATAGCTCCTCATCAGAAACATTTTTCTATATGCAATTTGTAGTGTAAAGAAAGTTGGCCACTGGAGCACTTCAAGTTCTAGGAGTCATCACCAGTTAAAGCACTGTTGATTATGGCTGAACTTACACATAAGCTCAGAATTAGTATATTGTCACTCCCTATCAAAAGCAACTGGTTCCCCAAGGCATGTCCACAATGCAATGTGAAAAAAGTGAATAAAAGTTAAAGCGTTTGTGCTGAAAAATAAGGAGTCTTGTAACAAAGACATATGTACCTGTATGTACTTTTGCATAGTGTTATAGTCACAGGTCTATTTTCTGAAAATTAACTGGGCTTTGGTTACTCTGAGTTTAATAAAAGAGAATAAGAGAATATTAAGTGGAGTATGTTCTTACTTTAGCAGATAATTTGAACAGTCTCTGGGGTTTTTTTCATGATAAGGAGATATGCTTTTTCTTTAATCCAAGGAATTCAATGTCTTTATGTAAATTATAGCTTTATAATTCAATAATAAAAGAACTGTTAAAGGGAATAGAAAATCCTGAAAGACAGATTTAATACTAGAACTGTTCTGAAATTAATTTCTTCCCACCTCTATCCCTTTCCCCCTGAATTTTCAGAGAGGTATATAAACTATTTTCACTGAAAATGTTACTGGACTTCCTTCGTAAGGGCTTTTCAGAATTGGAGTATCTTATCCTTTGCTGAAAATATTGTGGGCAGAAACAAATAGGAATTTTTTGAGAAGAGAGATTTACAAAAAAATATTCTATTTGCTTGAAGAGTTTTGCCTGTTTATTTTAAACCAGTTTCCCCTCAGTTTTAAAGACTTCTTAGGGAGAGTATTTATGCCTTTTTACAACTTACCTGATAATGTGACCTTTAAAAATACAGCTCCTTCTCTCATATAATTAATGATCTGTAATATAACAGTTTAAACAGGAGCCTGGATTGAAAAGTAAGTTCAAGTAGCCACGATATGAATGCTCTTTTGCTCCTTGGTATTTCAAACTGAGATTCATGCCAAAATACCTTCTGAAGATTTAAGCAAGGGACATTTAACTCTGCTTACAAAATTGTCTGGGTATATCTGCATTGTGAAAAAGATCAGAAACTACCAAGCTATTATATCAGGATGATAAGCAAAATATCATATAGACATACTGGCACAGTGCCCAGAAACAACAGGCCTAGACTAAAAAAAACCCCTGCTTTTCTGGAAAAAGCTTAGCTAGTTTAGACACAAGAAATCACTGATGCAGATAGTTCCTTCCCATTCTTGACTAGATATTCACTTTCATCTCAAGGAGCAGATGGGAGATACATATATACCCTACATGTATGACAGTTCATAAAGGTTTTGAAATAATTATCCTGCAGTGTTGTCAGCTACATTTTCTAACACCAGATTTTCTTTTTCCCATGTGTGTACCTCTCGATATGAGGATTTAATGTATGCCCAGAGAGTCAACACCTTTAATCTTCGTCTGGTTCTCATGCAGACTTTTCTGATAGCTTAAAAATCCGGGATTTTTCCTGCAGATTAGTAACTTTTGATGAAAACTCTTGAGTTTGCATCATGCATACGCCAAGTAATACCAGAAGTAATATTTAAAAAAAGCATGCTTCATATTAACAATTGCACATTGATGATGAAGGTGACATTTTATACCACTGCGGCAATTCTAAAGCACCAATTTTTTTCTGATCAGGCACCAGTCAAGATTTATAGCACATAACTCTAGGGTATAAGAGTGAAGAAGAAATATTAAAAATAAAAAATGTATAAAACTTGGACAGAATTAGTATTGCATCTGTCAACCTACCAATACTGGGCATAGCCTTCAGGCTACCATCAGCATCTGTATCAGCTATGAAATTATTGATCAATTGGAATTATTTATTAATGAAAACTGTTCATGTCTGCTCTCAAAATCTTCAGAAGTTTTGAGTGCAGGAAAAGACTATTGCTGACGTCAGTGTTACCCTCGTGCCTCTGCTGGGATCAGGGACTAGCTGTAGAATGTCTGTTAGCAAACCAGAGCATAACAAATGTTCTTCTACCCATTTTTAACATGAAAAATAGAAACCGCTTGTTTTTCTTTCTTTTAATAAGGGGTTAATTATTCAGTACAGATGCCCTGGTCACCTTTTGAACACTAACATACCTTCCTCCATCCCCAAAGTTACATGCTAACTCAGAAATCTTTCACTTGTAAAGGCTGTCTATATCCAGCTGTTGTGAATCCTCAGTGCTTCCACATGAACATGAAATACAGCTTTCCGGAACTGCATAACTGTTTCACACTCACCACCATCTCCGATCGTTTGTCTATCTATTACAATTTCAATAGGAACCTTTTCTTACTGTGTGTTTTTACAGTGACCAGAATACCTTTGAGAAGATGTTAAATGCCAGTATTATAAAAATGACAATTAGTTTATCAAATAGCTTCTGTTTCCAATATTCGCTGTGTTTTTTATGTGCTTTCTCAAGCTTGTTTACAAATGTGGTACATCAATATTACTTTTAATATGAGAAAAGATAAAACAAATTACTTGCTCCTCTTGAAGATATTACCTATGTCTTAGGTTTTTTGTCCCTTCAGAATATAATTTCAGCCTTTTAACCTCAGAGTAGAAAATAAATGTTATAAATTAATTTCTGTTCTGCAGACAGGAATGTGTGACAAGGTGTCTGGGCTTTTTTTAATGGCCTCTGTATTGAACACTGAGGACATAGTTCATGGAGAAAGGCCAAATGTTAATAAAATAGCAAGGCTTCATGTTGCTTGAAAACAAAGATGAAATTATCATCTTTTTCTGCAAACTGAGCAATAACTAAGAAACAGCAGGAAAAAGTTAAACTTTTTTGTTGTTTATAAAACAAAAAAAAACTTCTTTTCTTGTTTAGAAAAGAAAAAGGTTCGTTTGTTTCTTGAAATTACTATAACATTCAGACCGAGAGAAGTGTAGAAATAGCATAAAGAAGTGGAAACACTTCAGCTGCAGAGAAATCTTGTACCTTTTTTAATAATTATGATTTCAGTTGGAGTCACTGGGTCTGCCCAATTGACACTAGCCAACTGCCAAGTCATAAATATATTACGGCTTTGTTGGCTTCTATTACAACTTCATTGACCTTTGTCTCAACAAAAAACTTTTCTCTTTATTTTCCAATTAGACATGTTTGGCAGTTTTCCCTTGATATATGTCTGTGGCACTGCAGGTTGGATTTTAATTTATTTTAGATATAAAAACAGGGTAAAATTCTGCCAGCTGCACAAATGGAAAATGAAGATTCCATTTGCAGAAATGTTAAATTGTGATGACCGTTAACATGAGACAATCAACCTTCATAAAATATATCTCTCTCTTCCCTAAGGGAAAGTGAACGAGCTATAGTGGTCAATTATCTCTTCATAATGACCAATTCATTGGTTGCTGCCATTTAATTAGACATACAAAAGAAAGGCTGTAGTAAAAACTACACAAACAGCAATAATTAGGTTCACTTCACTCTAAAAACAAGACTTAATTGAATTTTAACCTTGTTTTTTTTCTTTTAATAGAAATTCATGTAAATTCGTATTAGCAAGCTTTGCCATGTCACAGCTGCGTTATCACTTTTACTAATCACCATTCTACAGCAGAAACAGTCAGTGATTTTTTCCTCCATCTTTATTCTATTACTTTTTAACCTAAAATCACAGTTAGAGGGAAAAAAACCAAATAATCAGTTTTCTGGATTTTACTTCTGTAAAACAACGTAACTCAAGCTTTTCTCACAAAACATAGAAACTGTAGATCTCTATATAAAGTAGATATTAAACTGCTCTTGTAAACAGATCAGTTTTGGTAATTTAAGTTTCAAACTGCAAATGGTAAGCACATATATCAATTAAATGTTATGTTTTAGTCAACCTTAGTTGTCTTGAATTTTATACTTGTTTTTTACCAAGTTGCTGACCTTGCATATTTTATTGACTTCAGCTGATGATGGATTTGTTTATAACCTTTATAAAGTCAAGTCGTAAATTTATATAAAAGCTTGTTATCTTTGCTATTATAGTACTGGAAGAATAACCACAGGTTAAAAGTTCTACTGAGACAGGTAAAAAATGTACCAATTAACACTGAGATCAATTTTTGTTCTAAAGCCTATTTAAAAAGAAAATATGGAGTTTTTTCTGTATAATTAGACATGAGGAAGTTCCTGGTTCTTTAATTAGCCAAGTGGTAAACATATCAGAAATAATTTTATTCCTATTTTTATATTGTGCCAAGATTACCTGAAGTCCCACAAGCAAACTGCATGGAGGATACAACACTCTGCCCCTTTGTGAGCTACCCATGCTCCTCACAGACCCTAAGATACTACCTACATGGCACTGCCTCACTTTACAAAGCTCAGTGCCCATTTGCTCTTAAGAGGACTGACATTTTAAGATGAGAGGAAACATGTCTGGTACATCCAAAATGGCTTTGCCACTAGCACCCTCTGCAGTCACTGACTGAGGAAGGATTTCTGTTGAAGTAGAGCTTACTTTATTCTCCCACATGAAATAGGTGATGCACCTGACGTATTATTACTTTTAAAAAAAAAATTATTATTATTATTATGTGATTATGGCTATTCCAGGGCTTTTTTGCTGGGTTAAAAAACGTTGCATCACTACCTAGCAAAACTGGCATGAGCAAGGCACCCAAATTGAACAGATAGTAGGTGCAAGGAGGTCCCTTAATAAAATCAGGAAAATAACAATTTTTTTTTTAACACACAGGATCTTGGTGCCAGTGTTATCACATAAGAAGTCTATCTTGCAGGTCCAAACAAATACATTTATTATATTTCCACACGGTGAATGTTAATTTATTTTCTTTAATGTTCTGAGCACCTGAGCCAATCTGCTCTAGAGTCCCACTGGGAAAACAGCACAGCTTGGAAGAGGCAATGGGAGGATGAAAGCAACCTGTTCATTTTCCCACTACTGTGCCTTTGCAGCATGACACTTTTTTCATGGTTTTTAAAAGAGTAGGCTCTAAATGTCTGTAATCTTCTGTTTCCTAATCTGAGTCATTTCTACCTAGAATGTATCCAGAAGACATCTGAAAAGTCGCTTGAAATCATTCTTGAAGCTGGAGCTCTGAAAATGAGCAAATGAACTCTGTAATCTTTATAAAAAATTTATCATAGTGGGGTACTGCAACGATCCTCAAAGTGTGTGCATTGTACCTCTTTCTTTAAATCCCATCCTTTTAATTTGAATCACATTAATGATGTCACATAAATTAAAAATGCACATAAGTGAAATCGTTTCTTAGAACAGGAATAGAAATGAATGATGTTCACAAAACTAACTCTAGGGAAAGACTGATGTGTTACAGGGATGGACTTGCCAATCAATAAGGATATGCATGGGAGAAATCTCAGTTGTATCATAAACAGTGAAAAATGACAGGGGATGTGCTTAATTATTATAACATAGAAAAAATGGCTTACTGACTTGAATGCCCTTGGGATGTGATTTCTCAATTAAATACACCTCAGGTTGCTTCATTGCCACTTTGAAATGTCATTGGTTTTAATCCAAGTTTTAATTATTCAAGGATAGTACTTTGATCAACGAAGTTTGGAAGATAATGCTGAAACCCAGGAAGGTTCTTCCATTTGCACAAATCTGCCCAGTTGCTCAACACATCCTTGGGAACTACTGTTACTTGTACAATATCCAGGTCATGCAGTTGTAGAGGATAACCTTCAACAACCCTAAAGTACCCATTCAAGAAAAAAGCTTTTATCCAATATTCAGAATTTATATAACTCAGAGAGTCCTTTGTGAAATTAAAGATAAAAATCTAGAGGATCATTGAAAAATATGTGTAAAGCAATAAGGTTTGAAAGTGATCAGACACTGTTTGGTTAATTCATAAAATACCAAAAGTAATATTGATCAGGTTACATGGAAAATTTTAGAGAAAAGCAAAACTAAACACACCAGAAATACTGATAATTTTAGTTCAGAATAGCAAAAATGTGTGATTTTCTCTTTATATTACAATTTATATAAATGCTCTGTATAGTCTAAAATGGAATATAGAATTTGAAAATAAATAGGTATTTTAAAAATGGGCTTTTCTTGTTTTAGGTAACATTTTAAAGTTGTATCTTGGTGAAAATGTTATCATCAACAGGACTTACTCAAAATTCTTTTCCATTTAGTATCAAATACATACACATTATCATGGCAATTTGGGATAAAAACAAATGATACTGTGATATTTCCCATAGGACAGAAATCTGATTTTGTTCATCATTTGATCTGGTGAAAAAATATTGTATTTTTGTATGTGTATGCATGAAAGATGTGACAATACTCTCAAAACAAGTTTGTGATTTCAAGGTGGAATACTCTGTAGGAGGTTGAAAATAATTTTTCCAAGACAAATCCTGCTAGATTTTCTTTTTTCTTTTCAGGAAAGAAATGCAAAAATATTGCTTTAGGTAGAGCAAGGTATTTTGTAAAACATTCTTTATTAACTTGCTGATGATCATAGTAGAGGAAATAACTTGTAAATAATATGTGATGTGTAGTCTTCTCTAATGTCATGCTCACAGGACCAATCTACAAAGTGAAAATTGCATTTTTGTCTGGTCATTTGAGCTTATTAAGGAAATTAAAGTTTAAGTATCTGTTATGCTTTTAAAGATTAAATAAAAGGGTATCAATGCAGGTATCATCTGTCTCATGTGAAGGTGTGTGAGAAAATAATATTCCAAAAGATATTGAATTAAATTATTACTGAAATTTGTGGGTTTTAGTACTCTTATCATCCGCTCTTAATCAGAACACTAAGTATTATAAACTGGTCAAAAGAGGTGATTGCTGCTCAGAAGAGGTAATTATCCCACTGTATTCAGCACTGCAGTCTCACCCTGAGTATTGTGTGCAGTTCTAGGCCCCACAATTTAAGAAGGATATTTAGGTCCTTGAATGTGTCCAGAGGAGGACAACAAAGCGGGTGAAGGGGCTGGAAGAAATGTCCTATGAGGCCAAGGACTTTGGGCTTGTCTAGTTTGGAGAAAAGGAGGCTGGGGGTTGACCTCATTGCTTTCTACAGTTTTCTGAGGAGAAGACGTGGAGAGGGAGGTGCTGAGCTCTTCTGTCTGGTATCTGGTTATAGGGTGCATGGAAATGGTTCAAAGCTGCACCAGGGGAGGTTTAGACTGGACATTAGGAAGCATTTCTTCACTGAGAGGGTGGTCAAACACTGGAACAGGCTTCCTAGAGAGGTGGTTGATGCCCCAAGCCTGTCAGTATTTAAGATGCACTTGGATAATGCCCTTGATAATATGGTTTAACTCTTGGTCAGCCCTGAAGTGGTCAAGAAGTTGGACTAGATGATCATTGTGTGCATGATAGATGTGACAATACTCTGAAAACAAGTTTGTGATTTTCAGGTGGAATATTCTGTAGCAGGTTGAAAACAATTTTTCCGAAGTTAACTGGTCCCTTCCAGCTGAAAAGTCTACTTTATTCTATTCTACTTCCTTTTGAAGAATAAGTGAAAAGGAGATTAGGGAACTAGATGATGAGTATAGCTCCTTTCCAGCTGAAACAGTCTAGTCCTCTTCTCTTCTATTCTATTCTAATCTTAAACAAATTTCAAAATCTGATCTGTTTTCATTATTCTGTTATTGTACAGAAGTGTAAATCAACATTTCGATGTTGATGTAGCAACATATTATACTATGTTGTTACCTGTTGTAATCAGGCAGATAATTTTCTGGATTTAAAAAATGATTTCTGTAGATTTAAGGTGAGTTCTGAATACAAGGCAAAGTAATGCTTTAGCTTCTGCTAATAGGGGAATCAGGAACTCAGGAACGTGACTTGCTTATATACTAATTCATCAACAGTCAGCTAGCATCCACTGCTAGAAAATGAAATCATATGATAATTGCATCTGATTGCATCATTTTATGGGAGGTGAGATTCTACAGATCATGCAGGAAAAAAAAAGTAGCTATTGATGAAATAGGTCATGACTGATTTTATGCTTATCCTGTGATTGAACTATACCTTTTCTTCAGTATTTTTATGACTATAACAAAACAGTGTTGAAAAAGCAAGGTAAAATATGGCAACGCTGCAGGTAGCTGCTGTCCTCTATATTTCATCAGAATGTACATCTTCAGTGAAATGTAGTTAGCAAAACATATGTATTGAGAGAACAGCACAACAGTGTTGGCAAACAGCTCAGCAAATGTACAATTATCCGTACTGCCACCTTCTACCCTATTCCAAAACCAGTCTGATACCCTGTATCTTTACCTGGAGACAAAGCATTAGATGCTTAGCAGTCAGTGAGTTCTCCTCTTCTAGATGTCATACAGAATAACCAAGTCAAACAAAAGCTTAGTGAAAGACTGAGCAGCTAGTTCACAGAGGTTGAAACTAAATAGTTTGCACATGCTCTGGCATTTTTAAGACTAATACTGACATAGCCACAAACTAGTAAGTCTAATGCTTTAATAATACTACTTCAACTCCTTAGCCACCTTTTTCCTCTATTTTACTCCTTCGCTATGATGTGTGGCTCAGGGTATTTGGAATCTCTTTATTTTGGTCTTTTGAGGAAATCCACACTGGCAAGAAGGGCTGCATGTATGCATCTCTTCACAAGAAGCGCCTGGAATTAATCTCCAGTCTTCAATATGCACATTTGCTGAAGAAACCAGTGAGATCTTTGGTTTGTTTTGCATTTGTAAAAGATAGTTCACAGATGATATAATATGGAGAAAGGCCTGCTGCTGATTTAAGGAATCATAGAAAACTGGCAGAATTTTCATATGGTAACAGCACATCGTCTGAAACCAAAAATAGCTTTGATATAATTGCTGTTCCATTTATTACTCTGAATGAAGCTCTATCATTTAGGTGATGTTGACCAGATAAATGGTCACATGTACTGATTACAGTAATCGATCAAGATATTAAAAAAAAAATTAAAAATTCCCCTCCATGTACGCATTCAGAGTATATTTTTTCACACTGTGTAATTGTCATTAGTTGGTTTGAGAAGGCTCCTCAGATAATGTACAAATAAATTCTTTTAGAAAAATTTAAAACCGATGAAATGAACATCCTCATTTTAAACAGGTGCAGACTACTAGCAAAATCTGCATCCTGATTAAGCATAGTTTTTGCTGAGCAAACTCATTTCTGAACAGCTTGAGGTTATTAGAAATAAGAGGATGGGTCAGGATGACAGACACTGGGGCAAGCTTTGCCTCTGCCCCTCCCGGGAAAGGAGATCTGGTACAAGGCATGGGGTGGTGGCAGGTACCTGCTAGGACCTGCAGCAGTAGACAGGTTTCAGCGCATCAGGCCAGGGTACAGAGGGGCATGACAAGTCCCCTAGTACAGCTCCCAGTCCAACGTGCAGGTGCCACTTCTCAGCTTTACAGTCTAAGTCAGGCAGTCTGCATCAGTTTCTGTCGATGCACTGATACTAGTATACTGGATGTCTCTTATTGAAAGCTACCTCAGGTATGTTTATGTTGCTTTCCACTTGCTGCTCTGATGGTTGTATAGCTTGTGGAAAAGAAACAGGAGGAAAAGGATGGGAGGAAAAGAGGAGGAAAAAGAGGGAAGGAGGGAGATTAGAGATGTGTGGAAAGGCAGAGACAAGGAGATCTTATTTCTCTGTATCTTGATATCCATCTTACTGGCATCCTCTTGAGAGACTGAAAAACAGCTAGAAGATCTTAAAGGACAGATGGCATAGCATAACTCTACTAAAAATCTGTTCTTATTTCTCTGATTCAGCCTTTGCCCAATATGTGTTCTTCTGAGAAGTCACGGACTGCAGTTTAACTTACATACAGTTCCCCGCTCATTATGTCATGAACATACATTTCCAAACATTTTTTAAAGAAACAGTGACCAACACAAGTTTAAATCTAAAATTAAGATGTAACCACTAAATATTCATTCATATTTCTGGCCACAAATAGCTATATTGGTGTAGGAGATTCATAGTCAATCATTGTCATAGGTAAAAGTCAGGGGATGATCTTCAAAATAGATGTGATTTTTCAGGCCTGGGAGGAGTTTTTAGTGATATGTAGACCAAAAGTTGTACATTCCATAAATGACCTGAGGCCTTTTCCTAAGAATGTTCTCCAGAGAAGTTGCCTCTAGCTAAGGGAAAGGATGACCAGAAAAACAGACAAGCAAAAAGGTTTTTCAGCAGCACTGAGCAAATAAGACGGAGATGATGTGTGCATGTAAAGTTCAGAATAAAAATATTAATTTTAGGGTTGGCCAAAGGCATCAAACATATGATATTTTGCATCATTAAAATGGCATATTTTTTGTGTCTATCGCTACTCAAATCTGTGACTCCAGTTCATTCACTTCAGTGGAACACACAAAGTGGAGATCATAACAGGACAGTTTCTGTTAAAGTGGCTGTTTTGATGTTATGTTTTTCAGAATAGCTAAGAAGTAAAACAGCTTGTGTGGTAGCAAGCTTAAGTAAATGCTGTAAACATGTTTTCTGTAATTGAATCTTATTAGCTTTAATTCATATTCTACATAATTAAGTAATTCTTTTTTATAATGTTGTCGTATCAGTCAAAAATCATCCATTTTTGATGAGTGTCAAAGCAAAATGAATCTAAAACCGTGTTTATATAACTTGGTAAGTATTTAGATGTTTTTGTTTGTTTCAGGGTTTTGTTCCCTTTTTTTTCTTTGAAGAAGATTTATCTTGGCTGGAAGATACTAGTTTGAAATAAAGACTCTTGCTTTGACATGAGTTTGAGTGGCTTTTCTGACTACAAGGGAACTTGTATTTATGAAACATTCACTGAAGGCTTTTAAAGGTGCTAGAAAAAATGGTTATCTGATCTGGAGAAATCATGCTCAGAGTCTTCCATAAAAATCCAGCTCAGATGGCTTTGTTACAAAGGCAGCATTTGTCTTTTACTCTCTCTCATTTTCTGTCCTCCATCTCAGCCTTTGTTTAAAATAAAAATCATTCTAGCCCTTAAATCAACCTAAACAACCTGTATCACTGTATTTAAGAGTTCATAACTCTAAAGCTGGTAATGGTAGAGTCACTTAAATGCCTTAGTTTTGCATTAGTGGCACTAGGTTTGCAAAAGCCATTTGCCAATAACCAAACCCTTTCTTTGGGATATATGACAACATTTCACTCGGAACGAGTCTAAGAAAGAACAGTCTATTAAGTAAATAATTTATTTAGTAAGTAAGTAATAATCAGATTACACCATTCTCTTGACAATTGTGAACTCTGAACATAGGACTCAGCTGAGGTTTGGGGTAAATTTCTTGTTCTGTCTCAGTAAAGCCAAGGGCTTGAACATCAACCTCCTCATGTAGCATCTGGAGTAAATCTTGCATGTATTGGAGCTGCTCTACTTTCCAGTCTCCTAGGAAGTCTAGTGCCTGCTTTTCACTAAAGCACTGGCTGGGTGTATTTCAGTACCTCTGAAATATAATGTCATAAAGTTTCACTTTATGAATTCCATTTCATATATTAGACTTTCATTATTTATACGGGATAATATATATTTTTAACCGTAAACTCTGTTTTTAAAATCTAATTTTAGGTGGAGACTAGAAATTTGCTTTTTTAGCCAATTCTATTCCCCACATATTTTTTTTCTTAAATCAAGAAGGAGCTCAGCTGAAAACATTGTGAGAAATTTTGAACAGCTACACAAATTATTGTGAATGACATTTTTGCATGAGTCTCCAAATGCAGAGAGCCTGGCTAAATGAAATGGAGCGTAAAAATCACTGCCCTGAAACCTTTATGACATGGTATCTTACCATATGGAAATGCTGGAATTTAACATGTTTTGCAATGGCAGGCAATTCTTCATTAGTACGCCTACAGAGGAGTAGTGCATACTAAACATTCTGGCTTGCTGACAGGGCTATATTAATACAAAATAGGAGTCTTGAGATAATTACAGTTTTGTGTCTGGAACAGGGAAGTGTGTGAAATAGATCTTTGCTTAGATAGCCAAAGAAGAAACGCTTTTCCCTTTTAACTGTATATTTAATCTTAATAAATGGAGAGCCAATGAATTTAAGATGGTCTGCCATACTTTAACTACATACAGTATTTCAGAAGTGTAATTGGGCTCTTGCCAGTGTAGAAGCATACTGTCCCTTGTACAAGACTGAGGTTTTTGAAAGGAATATGTAAAGACTCAAATTAGTAACAGGAAAAGCTGCAAAAGTTTCTGCATGGAAAACTATATCTCAATAAATCTTCAGTAAATATCTTAATATTTTTAAATATTTTACTAAAGAGGAAAATAACCCAGAAAAATTTAAATATAGAGATGGAAGAAAAGAGGAGGCAACCTTACTGTAAAATCAGCAGAGTTAATGTTGGCAGGAAGTTCTTGATTCTTTTCCCTTTTAATTATGGGGTACATTTTCTCATTAGGTTTCTCTATTTAAAGCTAACTATAATTGGCTTACATATTAAAAATAACACTGACAAACACAGATTAGGATGCACGTTTGTATGGATGAGCACTTGAGAACCAAAGCTCTTGCAGAAAGTAGCTCAAAGAAAGGAATAATTGAGCCTCCTTTATTACAGGTGAGAATGAAAAACACTTCGTTTCTTCTTCTCACAGAGAGTCTGAACAAAAATCCTCTCTCTCACTAAGCGTATTTAGGCTATTGCTTGGGTCAGAGGACTGCGGAATGGAATAAAGCTGTTTACTTTAGTTGTTTTAGTGCTAGAAATGGCCATTGATTTTTGGGCTTCACTTCTAAGGGGAGTTGTGGGAGGCTGGTGAGATCTGCCTTCTGCCCTGTACTCTGCAGGACATCTTCCTGTGGGCAGCCCTCTCAGTTTCTCACTGCCCAAATACTTTCTTTCTAGTTGCTGATAAACCCACAGCTTTAACCAGCTACCTCATGGTCCCTTCTCTGCAACCTCTACCTAGCATATTGGCAGTGTGTCCTAAACACATTAGACAAGGACAATGTGCAATCCTAGGCTCTTCTGTGACCTTACTATCACTTGCTGCTCCTCTGGGTGGTGGACACCATTGCTAAATGGGCATGAACAGGAGGTATTTTAAAGATATGTCTGGGACAAGACAGTCTAGTGACCTGGCTAGGACATCCTAAAGGCACCACTGCACTAACACACATGCTCTCTAGAGCGTGTCTTTCTGAACTATTGCTGTGGGGGTTGTTTCTTTCTTTTTTCCAGCTGTCATATAAAAAAAGAGAAAGAAGTAAGTCCAAGAAAATACTCCTGTATTGCACCAACAACTTGCTGAGAGGACCAGAAAGATTTCTATGTATCTAAAACGTAACAGGTGCCTAAAATCTCATTCCTTTCAATGGTAGGTAGGTGTCTAAATAGGAGGAATGCTGTTGAATATCTTTGTAACTCAGCTCCTCTTTGTTTAAACAGAGGTAATGGCCAGTGGTGTAGCAACAACCTTTCTTTATAAAATGAGCTGTTTACATTCAGTCTCATAATAGCAGTCTGCTTCTATTGATTTATGTAAGTTACTGTATTTGTGTTGCCTTGCAATATTTATTTAAATTGTGTTCCCTTTGACTATGATGGGTTGTACTGGTTTGATTATAGTTGTGAAGCCACTTATTCTCAGTTTATTTCCTCCACAAAACTTGTTTTTCATTCATTCAACCACTCACATGGAACTTTTTGCCCAGGGAAATAATTCACTGTGATTACCAAGTTTTTCTTTAAAAAAAAAAAAATATGAGTTGATGAGAATATACAGGAATTACCTATACATTTTTTATATAAAGACTTCCAAACCTCCAAAGTTTGTTTCAGAAATAATGAAAGATTTCAGGAAGCAAACATAATGTTTGCCAGGAACATCAGTCACAAAGTCCAAGCACTTAGCAGCAATAATGTCTAGCTAGGATGTCCTAATTCTCACACAATCTGCAAACTGAGTATTTAATTTGTATGCATAAAGAAACACACTTAATCACAACAATCTAAATCAGCAATGAGTCAGAGTTAAAAGTATAATTGCAGTTTTGATTTTAGTATCAAAATATTCATAGTTTTTATTACGTGACAAGTATCTGATGACAGCTATTTAGATCAGAAGTTCCTCCTCTGTTCAGAAATGCTATCTAGGTAGCCTCTTTCTTTTTTTGAATGTAGGGAAAATAGGAGAATATTAGTCACTTGCCCAATTGTGTTATTAGGTTCACATTTCAAGTCAATACATTCCTGTGTGTATGTATATTTGCTTTGATTTTTAGATGGGTCTGTTTCTACAGTAGCAGAATCGGGTGAGAGTCATACTTTCTGTATGTCAGATGAACAACAGTTGTTTTATTGACCAGATGGAGGGGTAATGCAGATATAGGTAGTAACCAAATCAGTGTAATGGGATGAGTGAGTGCAATCTTTTAGTCAATGAAAACACACCTATTGGACACTGCTGTGGAGATATAGTGTGTAAAACAATTTAACTATCAGCTTAAACCCTAAGAGTGTTTTTATTAACCACAGACTTAGGCATTCTAAACCACAAATGACCATTGCTGGTCATGTTCTTTTTAATAATTATATTGATCTACATTTAAGTATAATTCCATGTTTTTTTATGTGTGCCCAGTCTGATATACTTTAACCCTGGTTTGCAGGAATGCGAAGTCACTGCATGTCCCTGTAAAACCAAGGGGAAGCGAGGCAAGAAATGAGCACCTCTATACTGTTAATATCAATGTTAGTATTTTAGCCAGTGCCCTGTGTATGTTTGTAACTTTTACAAAAATTGCATTGGATCCTCAATTCTTTGCTCCACTCCACAGGCTTGGTTTCTTCAAACATGACCAGGACAGGGATGTTCTAAAAGGTTTAAACATGCAGAAAGCCTCCAGAGGTTAATCTTAATATGCTTCTACAATAAGTGATAGTAAGAAACATTGTATTTTCAGACAACCTTAGTTAATGTGTAAAATTCCACACAATATGTTGAAATAGATAGACAGAAGGACAGAATGGGTGAATGAAAGAGGAATGATTTAGATTGCCGAACCTCTAAGTATGGGAAAGCTCACCTAAAAAATACATAAAGGCAAAGAAAAGAGGTAAGGAATGGAACCAGAACATTAAATTAACCATATCTTTCTGTAACTATACAGATGTCAGGTATTATTTTCATTAATTGCACAGCTTTGCATCCAGCCATCAAGCCCCTGAACTTCTATAATTGGTCATGCTCTGAAGAGCTCTAACGAACTGAGACTAAGACATTGTGTTAAGCTTTTGTATTTTGTTATGTACAATGCAGTAACTAAATATTTGTTTTAATTTTACAAAATGAAAGGTGTTTCATTCCTAGTAACTTGAAAGCTTAAATACTTCGTGGAAACTTGGGACTTATTTATCTACAAGTGCTTAGTTGTAGGTAACTGACAAAATGCTGATGAAAAAAGAGCCATACTCTAGCAGAGAATCATTACAATTCTGAGTTAAAAACCTCAACGCCAAGAGGCTCGTTTTGGTTTCACTTCATGTTGTATAAGGGTTACTACTGGTTTTGCTGTCCTGTTTTGTCTTTTTCAATTCTGCTAAAGTATTAATTCCTTTAGTTCTATCCAGGTAACTTTTTTTTCCTCTCCACTAAACTTTTGAGTATAGCTCCATTACACTTATAAGTTTAGTTTTTCAATGAGTTCCCTTGCATTTTCCAGAGAGGTTTCCATCAGACTGCACATTCAGTAGAATTAAATAGGTTTTTAGGACACTGGAAAAAAAGTATCTGTAAAGAAGGTGTGAGTGGGTGTTTTTTGTTTTGTTGTTAAATAGCATATGATTTGCCAGCTGAAACGGGGATATTAAGCCTGCTATAAGAAGTATCAGCCTAACCACATTGAATTCTTGAAATGTATGAACTTTTGGATTCAACCTTATAGAAGTGTGTCTTCCAAGACCAAGGCAAAGCATTGATCCCTATGTTTGCCTATCCCAGAGAAGAACAGAGTAATCTGAAAAGGATGTGAAGAGAACCCAGCTACATTAGGTTTGTTATAGGACTAATCACTGAACAGTGGCAGGGATGCAAGAATCAAGAATGCCGTAATTCGTTATTCATAACACACATCCCTCTACTTAATACGTCTTGAATACAAACATTAAAAGCAAACCGTGCATTCCTTCAGCATGCCATCCTGTTGTACCTCAGAATATATGTTTGTCAAGAGACTAATGTAAAGGTTTTCTGATTAGTTTTACTGTAGGAGGTATACTCTATTACTAGGCAGCAATTTTCTGATGGTACACTTAGAAAAATTTAAAATAAGCCTTTCAAGACTTATTTCAGTCTTCAATTTTCAAAAAAATTTCAGTCACCTCCTGTCCCGTTACACCAATGGAAAGATAGAAATGATTACCTTTGAATGTGGAAAGTCCATAGTAAACTGAAAATTAAAATGATTGTGGTTCTAACGTACTCAAAATTAGAGAAAAAAAAAGCAAAGTAATTGCTTCACCCTGTTTTGAAATGCTCATTGGTAACCATCCGCTCCTGCATTAAAAAAATATAAATCTGTAAATGTTTCTTCTTCTTTATAAGAGGAGAGAAGTGAAAGGTGTTTAAAGTCTGAGAAGCTGAGCTGCAATTAAAGCTGTGATTAGTGCCTTCACACCTGACTGCAAGCCACCAAAGTCACTGCTGTTCTACTGACAAAGCAGTGTCATCTGTCAGTTTGGGATTTAGCTCCAGCCTTTCAGAGCTGCTGTCCTGAAAGTGTGGGGAATTTAAATAAGAACCACTGACTCTGTTCCAGATTTCCTGTGTTTTCAATGAAAGATTTCTCATGCTGCTGTAGCTGCTGAAGAGAATCTCACATGCTTCATCTTTTGCCATGATTTCTACAAGCTTGAACAATTTCTGTATTTTTGAATGTGGGTTGCTTTCTGTATTTATCAGGTCCATTCACAGCTGCCAAGAAGGGTGATAGCCCGGGGCTGTAAAGTTTTATTACTCTGTTTGTGTCTCTAAACAAAATCCATACTAAGACTATCAACTAATTTGTAGCTGCTCTGGCAGGCGGTAATGACTTTTTGGACATTATTGATAGGAAGCAGAGTGAAGCAATCAAAGCTGAGAGAGATGAAAAGCTTCACATCCCACCTATGTCTTCAGTGATGGTACATTGCCAGTATTTGAATGACTTCTTCTTTCAAATTCATCATTGTTGTCAACAAAGGTAAAATGTTATGGCTAAGACATGCTTCCTTCTCTCCAATTTCCTCTCTGCCTCACACATTTATCCCTTTATTCTGTGCAACGTTCTGTCCATCAGTTCCATATGCCCCATACAAAAATAAGTCTAAAACCTACTGCTAGGTCAGGGTTTTTCTCTCTCTCTCTGGTTACTCATGGAATTTCTCTTAAGTATTTTGATGGGGTGAAATGTATTTCTCTAAGTGTTTTGATGGTGTGTCCAGCAGGAGTAGGGAAGTGATGGTGTCCCTGTCCTTGGCACTGCTGAGGCCTCACTTCAAGTACTGTGTCCAGTTTTGGGCATCGCAGTATAAGAGAGACATTGAGGTGCTGGAGCATGTCCAGAGAAGGGCAGCCAAGCTGGTGAGGGGTCTGGAGAACATGTTTTATAAGGAGTAACTGAGGGAACTGTGACTGTTTAGAGAAGAGAAGAGAAGAGAAGAGAAGAGAAGAGAAGAGAAGAGAAGAGAAGAGAAGAGAAGAGAAGAGAAGAGAA
>JAVSBS010028433.1:124786-153168 GCA_033124195.1 Coracias cyanogaster | reverse complement strand
GAAGAGAAGAGAAGAGAAGAGAAGAGAAGAGAAGAGAAGAGAAGAGAAGAGAAGAGAAGAGAAGAGAAGAGAAGAGGCTGAGGGGAGACCTCATTGCTCTCTACAACTACCTGAAAGGAGGTTGTAGAGAAGTGGGTGTTAGTCTCTTCTCCCAAGTAATTAGCAATAGGATGAGAGGAAATGGCCTCAAGTTGCACAAAGGGAGGTTTAGATTGGACATTAGGAAAAATTTATTTACTAAGAATGGTCAAGCATTGCAACAGGCTGCCCAGGGAAGTGGTGGAGTGACCATCCCTGGAGGTGTAGATGTGGTGCTGCAGTGTATGGTTTAGTGGTCATGGTAGTGTTGGGTTGGTGATTTGACTTGATGATTTTAGAGGTCTTTTCCAACCTTAACAATTCTACAATTCTATGAAGTTTTGTATTTTTAGGAATCAGCTGCTTCTCAGTGGTAGCATTGCTCTCTGGTGGGTGCATCCTTCTCAGTGTGGAGAAAGGGGCCTCTCCTGTACATAGTCTCTGAGGCCCAGGGAAAACAGACCACCTTTGTTTCGGGGACTGATGCTCTTTATATGAGTTTGGTTGGTTTTCTCATTTGGATATAACATGGCTACTGTCAGAAACAGTAATTCATATTGCAATTTTAAGTGCTATGAATATGAATGCATGCCAGGAATCAAAACTTTGTCTCAATGTTTTTCCCAATACACTGTTAGCACTGCTAGCTTCTGCCTGATTTTTTTTCAAGAAAAAGAAGGTACAAGAAAGAAAAAGGTACATGGATTGTCCCTTTTTTAGGGTCCCTACCCAAATCTCTGTGAATTAAGAGGGTGGATAAAACATTAAAGCTTCACTATAGTCTCTGTTACAAGACTTACAAAATCCAAACTTTCATGGTCTTTCCCCCAGTTCACATAAAATGTATACTATTAGTGACCACTGCATTAAGTGAAGTCTTACAGTTGATCAAAACACTTTTCAAAAGTGTAAGAAATCTTCATTATACAAGAGCAGTGGCTGCTATAGGCAAATGACTTAGATAATAAATAGATAAATTGAGCATGTGGGGAAAACACTTTCCAAAAGACAGAAAACTATTCTCTGGTACCATTAAAATTCAATACATAAAATATGCTTAATTCAAACTTCCTATTTCTAGCTAAGCTAGAAGTGCTATAGTCTTAGCCCAAACAATACTTAAGGGATTTAAGGAAGCTGGTCACCAAAGGAGCTATAAAATAACTCTAAATCATGAAAAAAAGGACTCTGGGACTGAAGGCTTTGGAAATAGAATGTAGTTCTCTATCCAGCTCAATGATTAAGCTACAGTCGATGATGATGATAAGTCTCTGATGGCTTCTTAAGTTTGCTGCATATATATCCAGTTTAAATGAGAGACTAGACCTTTGGCTGGGGTTTTGAAAGAAGTAGCAATTGATTGAGAAGTCTTTGGAGCCCAATTCTGATTTATGTACATTGTGTTGATTTAAAGTTTACAATTCCTTATAGTACTTAGTGCTTTAGTTTCCCCTCTGGTATTAATTTCTGTTACTTTCAGCATGTATTTCTTCTCGCTGGCTGACACTAGCAGAATAAATTGAATTCTCATTTTTCATCAACTCCTGGGATACTGGGAAATATTCTGTGCCTAATATTTTGTCCTGAGAATAGTAATAAGAACATGAATACACAGTAATCAAAATAGCCCTTTAAAGAGTTCTCATCTGTGAGCCTTCTAGCAACTATATTGTTAGCAAACGTAAGAAACCTTTTAATTTGGGGGTTTTCTTCAGACCACTTCTTTGCATCATTTATTTGTATGTCAGGGGAGTTTGTTGTTGTTCTTCTAATATTCCATGGAAGAATTATGTATTAAAAAGCTCAGTCATTATGATCCGATGTAAAAAAATGAGGAGGATATTAGGGTATATGAAGGATTTAATAATTTAAAAATATCTTTAATAGTCCTATTCTATGGCTGTCCAGTGAAAACATGTGATACTTTCAATTTGGAAAAGAATGTGGGACTGTTTCAAAATATGAAAAAATGAGAGTGCACAGACACCAGAAATGACATCATATTTTAAAGAGCTTGAAGTTTGATTGCATGTTTTTTTATGAGCTAGGAGTTTAACTATATAGATTTTAAATAATGAACAGGGGCAAACTATGCTGCAGCTAGGAGAGATTTGCATAGAATGTTTTTAGATGGTCTTTTGATTCCCTACCCATAAACTCAAGCTACAACAAGTACTATTCATAGATAAAATTCTTCTTTGTTGGCTTTGATGCTATCACTCATTATTGTTTTGAAAAATGCAAATGCTAAGAAAATAGTATCAATATCAAGCTCATCATTGAAAATGTATTTCTGTATTTCTGTATTAGTAATAAGTAGCTAGAAACATGGTAGTAGTGCCAGTGAAGGAAATTCTAGCTTTGATTGCTGTACTTCTAGCTAAAATCTGAAAATATCTTTATGAAAACGACAGTGTCTGTGCTTTGGATGCTTTTTGATTATTTATATATGGAAAACGATTGCTGTGTGAATGGAGGGTAAGAGTACAGTCAGAGATAAATTCCCTTTAAATCTTAAAGGAATGATCTTAAGAAACAGAACTAAATCTACTCTCATGTAACAATTTTTTATGAGACAATGTTGAAATATCAGATATCTGAAACAAATTTGGAACAACATAAATGGAAATTCCTTGTGTTGCCTCATCTACTCCTTTTCAGAGATAATTCTAAGCATGTATAATAATAGACTTACAACCATAATGATAGTATTATCTGTTTTCTATTACACATTTTGTTCCTATTTGATTTTTTTTTCCTTGCTCCTAATGATTATGGGATGTTTTCAGATTTCTTTTTAAGTACATTGCCATTTTTTACCTAAGAGATACACTCTTTATTTAGAGTGTTTAGTTATATGTCTCTTTTTCTATCTCCCTCATTTATTAGACGTATTTGGAATAAAAAAGCATGAATGCATCATCTCCCTATTTCTGATAGAAGATTAATTGGAGTTGGGAGCAGTTACTTGAAAGTAAATTTGCAGTGAAGCTTGTTTTTCAAAACTGCTCATATTCATAAACCATCTGCCAGTTCCTCCTTAATTTACCAAAGCTTCTAGGACAATCTATGCCTTTTATGGAAACACAAGGAAAAACAATGCTGAGAAGTTTCAATCTGGCAGGAAAATTGAAACAAAAACCTCTCTGAATTTCTCAACAATACAAAAAAAACCTATGAAATTAGAACAGTATTTAGGCAAAGTTCTTTTGCCAGTTTCATTATTTGTTCCATATCTATTGTAATGGAAGCTTATCTACATGTTTCCAATGAAAGGAAAATTCAACTGTGAGTATATGGATTTTTGCCTATGTCCTACTTATTTTGTTTATTTTTTGTTTTACTTACCATGACTTTTTTGTCCTAACTTCTTTGCAGTTCAGTTTAGCCCTGAATATGATTCTTCCAGTGTGGAAAGGGGAAGGGTGGTTATCTAGTAGCAGACAGCAAATTTCAGAAGAGCCTTCTTAAGTAATCTGCAACAGAAGTAAATCTTTATATCACCTCTAGCATATGCCAAGGTAAATCAACAGGATTCTGTATATGGAAAAAGGTGCAGCCATAAATATTGTTAATTAATTTAAGTAGTTTCTAATGGCCTCACTTGCTTTTTTAAGTTTTTCAAAATTTCTTATACATTAATGTGCCTCCTACTTATTTAAAATAAACTTTACCTTCTTTGATTTGTTCTGCCCATCCTCAGCTTACATGCCCCTTCAATCACTTCTAATCAATGCAGTTCTTTATGAGCTGTTGTTTTCAATCTTGTAAAATAGATCCCATGAGAGCACTTCTATCAATGCATTATCCTTCCTGGATTATCACTCTGTTCACTATTAATTCATGAGATTGATTCACCCCCTTCCTTGTAGAGAAATATTAACATGTAATTAAGATACAAATCCAAATGTGAGAACATAATAACAGGAAAGCCATCTGAGGGAAACAAAATCACAGCAGTGACATGTTCTAGAAGAGGGCTGCAGCTGAAGATTAATTGGTGAGCACTCACACCGACAGCAGATAACTCATGTGTTGCATTCACAGAGGGAATAAAAGAGCTGGAATCTGCAGACTCTTTGCCATAAATAAAGGAGACAGCTTTCTGCAGAGCAATTCTTATATCTGCTTACATTTTAAATGATTCCTCATGTTGAAGATAATTTGCTGAATACTATGTGAAATCTGTGTGCTCCACTGTAGTCAGGCCAATTCACACTCTCTTAGGACCTGGCTCTTCTGTCACTTACAGTGTCAATCAGCAGCTGTGAATTCAAACATGAGCAAACTTTTATTAAGGTCATGCTACTGGAGCAGCAGAAGAGCTAATGACATTCTGAATGTGTGCTTGGCATTTACTGCTCAAATCTTATGAGATGCGTAAAAACACAAAGCAACATTTTGTTGATCTGGAGTTACATTTTGTGTTTCTCTGTGTATGTGAATGCATGTGGTTCTCAGCAAAACTTTAAATTTCTTGGGGCACTAACCAGATGCTAAAAGGGAAGTAGATGGATTTTTTTAATACATTTTTACACTGTTGAAAAACAGGTGAAGATTTTTAAGCAGGAATAGTGCAGCAGATGATTTGTGAAGAGAGGGAGAAAATTCAATTTCATTTGGAAGGTCGAAAAAGAAATAGCTTTAAGTCATGTGTCTGTCAATGATTTCATCTCTGTTAAAGATTTTATTGCACTGTCCATGCAAAGTTACTTGTGCTGAGGATACTGCGGAATGAAGAGCACAATTCCACTAACACCTTCAGAAAGCATTGTCAATAAATGAAAATACACATACAATTAGATACTAAAATATTCTTACTGTTGTGACAATGGAACTGTTATATTAGAAAAAGATAAGAACAAAAGCAAATGATGAAGCTCTAATAGCTAATCTTTACATAAGGTACAACTAAATAAGGTGGACACAAAATACAATCCATGTGTTGAATATTGATTCCAAGAGACTAAAAATTCTTATAGAAAATATAAGTTGCAACTATACTTCAAACTGAAAGGTATTAAGGGTTTTAAAGGTTTGGGACATTCAGGATGGAGTGGGGAGATTTCCCAGAATACAGACCTAATAATATTATATACTAAAAGCTTGGGAATCTGCAGATACTATCTGTAGATTCCCAAACAAATGAGGTTTGCAGTAGGTTCTGCTTCAAAAACAAATGAAGAAAAGATATCAAATGTTGTCTATATGTAAGACTCACGAGCAGACTATTTTTGAGTCTTTGTTGTTTGTTTGTTTGTTTTTTTCCTTCCATGCAAAGATTGGTAGGTATTTTTGGGAAAGACTCTCTCTTCCCTGAAACTTCACTGACTAATGACAGTTGATTTTTACCACAGTGAGGCAGGTTGAATGTGAGAGCTCAGTGTCTGGAACCGTATCTGCCATTCAGTCTTCTTGAAAGTATGTAACAGGAACACAATTGATTTCCCTTCCTCCCCAGTCCCATTCTCCACTATCAGTTAAAGGATAAACTTGACCAGTGCTCTGAAAACTAACTTGCAATGCCAGAGTGGTTGTATCAAAACTCAGCTGTACTGTCTCTTTCAAGTAACAGACACAAAATAGCAGCAGCCATTTTATGATTATGCAGTAGGCTGCTACAACGGTGCAGCCATTCAAACAAACTGAAAAAAAAGGGTGTGAGTGAATAACACAAGCTGTGAAGACAGCTAGTACTTGTGATCTTGGCCATGAAGTTCAGACAACCATTTGTAACCTTGTACAGTTGTATTTGATACTGCAGAGCTCACCACTGAAAATCAGAATCATTACGATGACTTCATCCTTCAAGAAACATTCTGCTAATGTCTTTCAGGCTGTCCAGGTCTAGAAAACTACTCCTCTCAATAATTAAACAATTATTAAAACATTATCGTTATAAACCCTACTCTGACTTTTCATTAGTAATATCCTCTGAAAGTCTCAAGTTTGCAGTCCTGGCTTTATAGGTAGGCTATGTGATGTATGTATTGCATGTCCTAAACACTGAAATAATAGTGAGGGCTACATATGAATGAATATGCCCTGTTCTACCTTCCCTTCTTCCTTCCCATTATCACATTTCAAATACGTCCATGAACAGCCAGTACAAAGTTAGACACAATGCCAGTTTGGACTGGAGATTGTATTTATCTCTTGATGGATTGTATAATTATACCAAAAATAATTAGGATTGGCTTGAAAAAGCAGCTATTCTGTTGGCCCTTTTCAGCCATCCTTTTTACGATCATCCTGTCTGAACTAATAGAAAGTAAATAATGTTTAAAAGGTAATGAGAAGTAATGGACCTTAAACAGATTGACTGTTGATTGGGTACCACCAATTTGCAGCATTTGTGCTTCCTTCAGGGCCCTTGAGCTGTACAGCTACCTAGCAACCATGAAATCTGCTATGGGATATTCTCATACAGAAAAAGCTGCACTTGCCAGCACTGTACTGTGATAATCGAGCTGGCAATATCACTGAAATTGCTGTACAACAAATACCCTTACATTCCACAGATGTTAAGCTCTGTACTGTGCATCACAGCTAAGATTATAAACCCTCACCTCTGAAGAAAATATTTTCATACTTCAAGCAATTTGTTTCTATATGCAAAAGTTGTTGTGATGGGTGTTTTTGTGTCATGTTATCTCATGCTTTCACTGTCAGAACACTGTAGGTATTCACATCCCGGCTTGCTCATCTTTGGTAATATATATAAACCTAGGTTTGGAGGATCCAGATCTGGACACCAGCTTCTTCAAAATAATTGTATTGTACTTCTTTGCTACATACTTGGATTTAGAGGCATTTCTTCCCCCATGCCTTATATTCTCACATATAAAAGAAAACAATAGTATTTACATACAGGCAGAATTGGTAGAAAGGAATGAGGTTATTTCAGTGATGGACATCTTAATTATTTAATTATTATTTTATGAACTGTTTAGGTAGACATGGTACTGTACCTTTCATGCTGTAGTAAAATGGCCAAATGTTTCTGGTCCCCTGGCTCTAGCTTTAGCAGTATGTCTTGTTCTAGTCATATAGGGAAATGTATGAAAAGTGCAGCATCCCAGCCATCTGCTGAATTCTTGTCTGCTGAAAATGTGACTAACAACCTAAACTACTATGTTAAATTCTTTTTTCAACATAGAAAATGAAAAACCTTATTGTAGCTTAGATTTAAAAGTTAATTTTCCTACAATTAGCCTTGCAATAAATTTATCACAACAAATGTCAATATTAAAATGCTATACAAATTTGGTTTTTTAAATTTGCTATAGTCAAAATTTTTTATAGCAAAAATGTTTTTTCAGAGATGACACAGGAATGTTTTAATGTCCTGTTGTGGATGATATTCTAGCACATTAACATAGTACATTATTCTGATTTTTGTCAGAACATCTCTATGTCCTTAAAATAGTGCTTTCTGAATTCAGGTCTTTTAAGTGTTTTCAGGGCTGCACTGTCATCACTTTGTTCAGCTCAATTAAGATGTGGTAATGCATGGATATTTTATTTTAAATTATTTTTTAAGTGCAATCCATAAGGCAGTAAAACCAAGGTTAGGAGGATAAGCAAAGTAACAGCATTGAAAGCTAGGTTATTACTGTAAAAAATAATTCAGGAATATTTACGTGATTAAAAACTGCCTACCTGCTCTGACAGCATTTGTGACTTTTTTTACCATTTGTATCTTTAACAATTGTGATTGCAACCCCCCACAGATGTGCACATTTGTTTTGATTTCTCCTCTGGTTCGTAAGTGTGGGATGCAGTCAGGGGGAAGATAACCTTCACCTAATTTATCTGACAAATTGTGAAAGTGACTAGCGCAATGGATGGCTCATCAAATCAGCTAAACACTGAAGTGTTAACGCAGATGTAATATCAGACCATTCTGAATTCCAGCTTCTCGTAATGACCTGCTTGTCCAAAAGTAATCTTGGAAAAAAGGAATATTGGATTAATTTGTTATGTGTCAGTCAGCCAGTTCCAGTTTTGAGCCTGGCAGTGTCATGGAACACAATATGATATACATGAAAGCAAAGTGTGCATGATTACAGTAGTTTTTATCTGTGGCTGCAGTCTTACCCCAAAGGTAACAGCTCTTAGTTCTGTATCTCTGAGTAATGTATTTTCTCAAGATTACAGTTTTTGCTTAAGAAAATTAATAGCATTATTACCACAGCTTTAAAGCTTTGTGGTACATTTTGATCAAATAATATAGAACTTGAAACAGCACTAGGTGAAATCAATAATGCACATTAAAGCCCTCAAAACTTAATTGTGAATAGGGAATTTGCTTAGGCAGGTACCGTTATAAGGAATTTATGCACGAAATGTACCATTTTTGGAAATGATTTGCTTGGTAACCTCTTGGCCACGGGCAGGGGTTGTCCTATAGCATACCCTTTCTCCTACAGTAACAGAGCTGCTCGATCCACAGAAGATCACATAGGAGGAATATGCTTTTTCTTGACCTTGGTGATAACTCCTTCTGGAATAGTTTGTCAAGCTCTGGGCTAGCCATGCAAGGAAGATTAATTATAGATGTGAGATTAAGGAAGGGGAGATTAATCAGGGGGGCTGAAAATGTGCCTCAGAGTGAGTGTCTCAGCTTCTTGCCCCACCTGACATGGGAGAAAAGGGAGATGTGACTGCAGAAGGATCATAGAATCATTAAGGTTGGAAAAGACCTCTAAGATCATCCAGTCCAGCCGTCAATCCAACACTACTGTGACCGCTAAACCATGTCCTGATGAAGGAGGCTGTTTAATTTCACAGCTGGACACCGAGGGTGGGACAGACCCACAGCTTTAAACAGGTGTTATCCAGTCTGGGAGTGGCTGTAAATGGACATCAGGTGGCTCCTGATGCTGCTGCACTGGGTGTGTGCTAGGTCAGGTTGCTGCCTGTGAGGTAAAGGCTTTGCCAGGGGAGCTCCAGCCAGTGTGTGTTAAAGTAAAAAAAAGTGGTTTTATATTTTTTAGTTTTTCTTTCCTTCTGGTGTTTGCTTGTGGGAGAAGCAGGGTCTTTAAGGTGTAACTGGTTTGTTTGGATGCTTGGAGGTTGTTGCCTGTAGTGGGGGCATGCTGTGGTGAAGCAGGGGAACAGTGTCTTGCTGCCCTGGCTACTGGTAGTGCCTGTCTCTGTTCTGAAACAGAGCCTTAATCTCTACAGCAAACGCAGAGTTATAATATCATTCAGAAGATCTTGTTGCTTTTAAAGTAGAAATTGGCAAGAAATGAGTCTGTGATGCTTGTCATGGTGCTCCTCCCTCTCCAAGGGGAGATCACCTTGGGCTGCCCTTGGTGCCTGTCCGCTGGTTGGGGAGCTGCTGCCTCCGAGGTGTGGGGTTGAGGGAATTTGCTCCGCACTGTGGCTTCAGGATGGTAGCTGAAAGGCCTCACTTTGTGCTGAAACTAAATTTTAGCGGGGTAAATGCAGGCTGCTGTTCTTCCTTGACTCTGTTACCTCAGGTGCGGAAGGGTTTTCAGCCCCTAGAAAACACATAATAGCTTCAGTGAGCTGGTGATATGGGGGCTTTGCCTGACGTGTGAATGCAAAAGCAAACCGTGAAAGGCAGAGCTGGAAAGAAAACATTATACACAATTAACTGACATTAATTTGGAGTTAACCTTGCTTGCCATAGCTGAGGTAAATGTATTTAATATACTCAAAATAAACAATTTTAGGTAGCCAAAAATGGCTCTACAGCAAAGTGGTTATTTCTAGGTTTGTATATACTTGCTCATGTCAACTGTGAATAGGAGAGTGAAATCCGACCTTCATTTTCCATTGAGTGGATTTGAAACTAGCACTGCAGAAATAAATTTGTTTGTCACAGTCTTACTGTTCTTCATTTAATCTACTCTTGTGTGAAAAATGATAGCTGCTTTTACAAGGCATCAGTTTTCCAAGTCTTTTGGAGCTCTGTCTTAATATTAACATGTTTTGACAGAAATGGAAGCTTAAAGTTTTTGTTCTTTATGCCAGTTCTGCAAAACCAAAATCATTTCTGATAGCAAAGCTTTGATTTGCTGTGTTCAAACTTCCATTCTTCTACTGGAGAACAAAACTTGTCTCGGTGTCAGAGTTTTGTCTGCAATGAAAGCTGACCTAGGGGCAGGAAGTGTGGCAAGACTGGGTCTTCATATGGCCCTCATATTGGGGAATCTTGCACAGGTCTTAATTTATGAAGACCTCATTCAGCATGTAGATTAATCTGGTTTTGATTCAAAAAATATCAGAACACTTCTTTACTCAAGACCACTGAAGATGGCTTTAGGAAATCCTAATATCCATGCGATCATAAGTACTTGTGTCTTTCATGTGGTAAAGGTATGTTATAAAAAAAAATATATTATTTGATACTTAATTAACTGTTTGACTTATGTTGATGCTTTTTGGGTTTTATTCTGAAATTTATAATTTATAACAGAGTTAAGTTACTGTAGCATTAAAACCTAGAAATTTAAAGCTTTTCTTCTCCCCCTCTCTTATAAGATGTATTATTTTGTAAATGAATAAAATGTTTCATAGCTTGTGAATTACATAATTATTTGGAATACCAGCATTTTCTTTTTTGAGTGGGTTTAAAATGTGTCTGTTGGAAGGTTTGAACTTGTAGTAATGGAAACATATTTGGAAGTTTATGGTATTTTGAAGAAAAGTTAATTAAATTAATACCTTAAAATTGCCTCAAAATCTCAGAAGTTAAACACAGTTACTGGAGGTGGTGGGCAAATCTTGCATCGTAACGTATTTCATTCAGCAGTTTCCCAGGCTGGGTCCTCCAGTTCCCGCAATAGTCATAGAAAAGTTTGCTGTATATTGTAGTGCTGTCAAAAAAGCCTTTGAATAGATGTCTTTGCACTTCCCATTCCTCTCCTCAAGGTATAGCACAATGTGTGGGAACTTGCAGTGTTACCTGATGATGAAACTTAAGTGATGAGTAAGACAAAACAGCAAGCAAATTATTCTATATTCTCTTAATTTCCTAGGGTTCATTCTCTCCCTGTGCCCCAGAGTAAGCTTCATACCAGCTGCAACTACTTCAGGAGTAGATACAATTCAGCTGGGGAAACAAAACCTTAGCAAATACTTGGGTTTATGCTGATAGAGTTTAAGAGCTTCATTACCTCTATCAGGTGTGAGGACACAAACAGTTTTCAAGGAGGGGGCCATTTGATGAAATCAAATGGTTTATAAACGGCTCTGGGTGTGGCTTTGGGTTATTGTGAATCAACTAAAGTAAGAATAGATATCCTTTTATTCTCTTCTGGACATTGCCAGGAAGATTAATAATACAAGTAAGCTCATAGTAAGACTGCTCCAGAGTACTCTAAGCATTGTTGGCCTGTGGTTTCCTGGGTTACAAGTGGTATCTGCTTTTGATAGCTATTGTTAGACTTTATTTCATGTAATTGTCTAATCCTGCTTTGAAATAAGCAGCATCGGCACATCAACTGTGGATCATGTGAAAAATGATACTTTATATCCTGTTTCTGCTTCTTTCAAGGCTCCTGTGTGCTTGTGTTGGGGGAAAAATTGTGAAGAGTGTGATGTCTCTTGCTCACCTTCCCATTTTGAATGTGACTTTATAGTTCTGTGATGTCCTGCTATGGTCAACTCTTTTCCAATTGAACACTTTAGCCTATTAAGTTATTATTAGAAAAGGCTTCTTGTGTTTTTGATTGTCCTTGTTACCTTCCTCATTTCTCTTCTGAGATGGAGGGGTGAAAATATATGTGAGGAACATGGACTTGTGCAATGGCATTCTCTCTCTTGGTGTGGAAGTTATGCTATGGTGGTATGGACTACAAAGGAACTTGTTTTGTGCTGGTAGCAGTGTGGAACTAGAGCAGTGCCTTTGTCTACACCTTGAAAGTACTTAGGATCTAAATCCTGGTGCTGGGCAGGAAGGAGGGATGTAGCACATGAATGAATAAGTGGTAGCAGATCCAGATTGCACCACCTGAAATCACATGAATACGGGGGCTTTGGGGAAGTTATTTTGGCAACTTCTCTTGTTATGTAGAATATCAACATCAGATCATCATCAGTAGATGCTAATCAGTAAGTTGTTTTAGTGAAAATTAAGAGTGGCTGCAAATACTGTTCAGTATATTGTATTAAGAAGGAAAGAAGGAAAGGAACTCAATTAGGGGGAAGCCCCAATATATTTGGAAGCAAAAGGGTTTTTTTTGAAAACTGAAGGATATGAAGCTTTTGGAGGATTTTATGAGAAGCTGGACTTGATGTAGACATTTTAAAAAATAAAATGTTTAAAAAAAAACCCACCAAACAAACCTGTTGTATTACAGCTGTATTCATTTATGTCAGAAATCCCAAGCAAAAGTTCTCAAACAAATTTCTATAGTCTTAGTGGCTCCAGACTTGATAAATAGACTGTGAATACTATTAAATTTTAATAGGAGGTGAATGAGAGGATTTTAATTGTAAACTTTGTATAAAACAAAAGTTTGAGTCAGGACGTGAGAGAAAGTCAAATGCTGAATCAGTATTTTGGCAATTCTTTTAAGAGGTATGGGCTGCAAAAACAGGTCTTGGTCCTCCAGTTTAAGCATACAAACAAATGGGATGTGATATTTTATGTCTAGAGAACACAGAATTATACTCTAGATTCTTAAATAGAGTGTGTTTACTGTTGTTTTACAGTTTGTGAATTAAAATCAAGCACAAAGAAAATGCACAAATTTAGAAACATGACTATCTGGTCCGGCTAATTAAGCCATCGAACTCTTGCACATTGGTGAAATGTTGAAGCAAATAGAGTGGCCGTTAATCCTGCATTGCCACTGTATGGATTTCTAGGTAAAAGTAGAGGTTCTCACTTCTCTACAGATTGTTACCTCTTTCAAACACCTGAGAAATCAAGTAATCAAGTGCCGCTAATATGGTACAAGTGGAGTTTTTGTTTGGTCAGCTATCTTATTCAGGCTTCTGGTTCATATATGGTTGATCTGCTCAACTTTCAGCACCACGTACAAGCAGCATTTATGGGTTCTTTCATTGGAAAAGGATTTAGAATCCTAGAATGGTTTGGGCTGGAAGGGGTCTTAAAGATCATCTTGGTTAAAGTTGTGATGTTATACTAAGTGATATTGCAACCTGTGCAATATATTCTACTCGGCAAACAAAACACTTGAGTCAGCAGATAAATGTATTTTGCAATTGCATAAACTTTCACTGCTGTGTGTTTATAAATATGTATTTATAGTCCATTTTCCAACACTAATTTATGCTTTATGTGTGTATTAAACTAGCGTATTAATCTTGCAGATTAAACAGCAGCTTGTTGTATATAATCAAAAAGTTATTTTCAGCTAAGGAATTTAAATATGAAAAATCAACAATTACTGAAGTGCTATTTCAAATTTTATATTCCAAATAATTTGCTCTCTTTCCTTTTAATGTTTATGCATTTTTGTAGCTGAAGGGCTATAGCTGTTGCTTTTAGGAGTATTCAGTTTGGTAGGATTGCAACCTTAGACTTCAGGAGGGCTAATGGGGTGCATCAAGAAGTGTGGCAAGCAGGTCGAGAGATGTTCTCTTCCCCCTCCCCTCTACCCTGGAGGCCTCATTTGGGATATTATGCCCAGTTCTGGGCTCCACAGTTCAAGAAGGACAGGGAAGTGCTGGAGAGGATACAGCAAAGGGCTACAGAGATTGTTAGGGGACTAAAATGTCTCTTATGAAGAAAGACTGAAGGACTTGGGGCTTTTTACCTTAGAGAAGACTGAGGGGGGTTCTTACCAGTGCTTATATATACTTAAAGGGTGGGTGTCAGGAGGATGGGGCTAGTCTCTTTTTCAGTGGGGCCCAGTGACAGGATAAGAGGTAACGGGCATAAACTTGAACAGAAGAGGTTCCATCTAAATATACTTTGAGGGTGGCAGAGCACTGGAACAGGCTGCCCAGAGAGGTGGTTGCATCTCTGTCTCTGGAGACATTCAAAACCTGCCTGGACAAAGTCCTGTGCAACCTGCCCCAGGTGAACCTGCTTTAGCAGGGGAATTGGACCATATGATCTCCAGAGGTCCCTTCCAACACCTATCATTCTGTGATTCTGTGCTATTACTATCAAGTTGCATTATTGTTAGCATATTGTAAACACAAAGATCATCTGAAAGTTCTGATAATTTGTGTGTTTAGGATTAACAGTACTAAACATGACAATCATCACATGATTATATTGTAATCCAGTGAGCAAGTGATACCAATTAAGCTTTTGTGTTCTTAGTGAGTAAAGCAGAAACAGAACAATTTTACCAGTAATGATAAAATGCATGATTGTCACGATTTTCCTAATGCAGGTTTGTGTCATGTTATATGCAGGTATAAATGTTTCTAACACATTGCAGAAACTGTCTGAGTCCAGACCCATCCCCAATTAGGCCACGCTACCATTTGCAAGCAGTGTGGATAGAGCAGAGTAGAGCAGTCAGACTGGATGACCTTGTGTCCACAGATTTGATGATTTATCCTTAAATCTTTGACAAACTTCAGAGTGACCCAGTGGGCTGAATTCCTGTTTGTGCCTGTGAAGTCTTGAGGGCAGCCTTGGAGCACAGTTTCCAGTTTAATTCAGAGGAAGCATATTTTGTGGTTCCTTGAGACCCGAGTATAGGGACTACTGGGAGAGGTACCTGAAAAGCATCACCCTGATCTGAAATACAAATGTTACGGTAGCTGTCCCTGTGATTTCTAGCGTTGCTGGGTTTTGGTGTTACAAACGCTACCGGATAAACCTTCTAAGGTGATGCAAACCTGTGTTTTATCAGGGACAGGTAAAATAGGACTGGGGTGCGGGGATACTGGTTTCAGAGTCTTTTCTGGCATTGCAATTTTTGTTTCTAAAATTAAGCACTTCCATTTACACTGTAAGTCTATGGATATTTTCTCTAAGTACACTAACTGTGCCTGCTACATATAGTAATTGTGCTGAGTAGGTGTGTCCAATGCCAGCTACTACACATATATAGTCTTAACTACTTGAAATGTCCTCGTTTGCTCTCATGTGAGACTTAAGAAAATAGTCAGGATTTTGTCTGCTGTGAAATTTTACCTGTGGTCAATTTAGTAATATGACATTTTAAATAAAATTATTGCCTTTTTCTATTAAATCCTGTTGTATTAATAGAATTGTAAGGACTTAATTATTATTAATGGAACTTTAAGGCAATTAGTCTGTGGAAGTCTTACATAGTTGTACAAATAACGCAAGAAACACTACAGATTTTAACATTTCATTTTTGGCCTGATGGCAATAGCATTCTTTAATATGAAGGGAGCAACTCCAAAAATCTAGTTCAGACATCTCTTAAAGTCAGTACATTGATCAGAAATTTCCCAGTAATCAGCTATTATATTCATTTTATGTGCCTTTCATAAACTAAAATGTTATGTTACCTTTTATTTGATTTGAGGCTTTTTTGCACAGATAACTTTCCATGTAAACCATGACCAAATTTTGTAGTTGTCACTGGTATTGAGAGCCAGTATAGCCAGTATAATACTGAAAGCCATCCTTTTGGGTTTTTTTTTTTAATACTTTAAATATATCAATTTAGAAGTATTTTTAATCATTGGCCAGATAAATTCCCATTGTTTCTTCATTGTTTGTAGCTGTAAAATTCATGAGGTTATACCAATGCGAAACTGAGGCAGGTTCATGTATATAATTGGGTTCACAGACTACAATGTAACTGTGACTTGCTTCTTTCTGTATATCTTGAATACCTAGAAATTGTTAATTTGCTGTGCTAGAAACCAGCATTTTATAGGAGCTCTGTCAGTCTTTTTTTTTATTAATCTTGATAGCTTGTATACATAATGGCAATTAATATGTGCACTTGTATATAGAATTTAACATTAGTGATATGTATTTATACATATAATTTATATTGTCTAGTAGCATTATGGTTTAAGATCATAGGGGAGGAAATGTGCTTCCCCAATTGATGTTTTGTTAAGGCTTTGTTTTAAACTGAATTGATGGTTATCTGAACTCTGGTTCAAAGTCAGGTATCTCACTTAACAAGTCAGTCCAGGTGAGCTTTTTTCACTGGCTTATATTTTCCTCTGGAATGGAAACTCTTAATCTGTGTGTAAGCTGGCCTTGAACTACAGTGTTGTTTAGTAAGTTACAATTATACTAAGCTGTAATTATGCTAAGTAGTTTATGCAATAAACTTGGGGAGAAGAAGAGTAAAGATAAGTATTTCATGTCGGAAGGGCCAAGTTAATAAGGTCATTAATTATGTAAATATAATGAACATATTCATTTCCCTTCCAGTTTTCAAGGTAGTTGTCTAAATAAGTATGTAATGCAATGCAGGATCTTTAGACTTGTGAGACTGCTGCCTGTGAGGGCCTTGAAAGGTTTTTTTTTCAGCTGGTGACAATGCAGATGCCATTGTGTCCACTGAAATTCTAGTTGGAAACTGAATGGTAGAGTGAGCAGCATAATGACAGTCACCATAGCTTCAGTTAAATAGGGTCCTACCAGAAACTTGATTGTTCTGTGATACTTGGTGGTTGGTTACAGTATTAACCATCTCCCATACCCCAAAAGCTTAAGTTAAAAACATGGAAAAGATAAAGTACTATGCTGAGCACAATAATTTTTTATTATTATTATTCGAGGTAGGGCTTAAAGCACTATAGTAAGCAAATTGTGTGGAACATGGAATTTCTCACTATGTTAGAGTTTGCATGTCACTTTTTCCATTGCTTAGGTGAAGTCAAAGCCAGTTGAGCTGTAAGTCATGCAGTAGATTTGTGGCAGACCTTTGCTGTTTGATTTACTCACTTTTATCAGCAGGAATCTGTTGTAATTTACTGATTTGATACATTGCATAATCTAAACTTATCCTGAGATAGTGAATGTAATGGGTGACACTTGAGCCTGATGTCAGCTAAGTCTGGATTTTATTTCTTCCATTTACAGTTTTGTCTTCTGAACCATTAAAGGGGATTTGCTCAAACACACATGATGCTTCCGACTGAAACCTCTTGATTTACTGCAGTTCTATTTCAACACAGTTTAGTCACCCAGAATATCCTCTCAGACCAAGTTAGTGAGCACTTTATAAAGTGCAATATGCTTATATCCATACAAGCCCTTTGAATTACTGCCATTTGCTCTCTTTGGCTCTCTGCAGTAAAGAAAAAAAATCTCAGTTTTGTTTTAAACATCTATGATATTTGTTAGGGTGTTTTAAAAGCTTTGCCTGAAACTTGAATTTAGATCATTAAATTCTGCTCAACTGTCACAAACCCTGGATATGCCAGAAGTTTCTGAGCACTTGAATTTCTGATGCTTATGTTCCCTCACTGCCTTATGTTGTGCTTCTGGTCTTAATCTGACTCACCTCAGTTACTGAACCATTCACTATTGCCAAGACTTAAGACTTGTCAGGATTTGAAGACAAGTTTTTTCTCTTCCTTGTCTGAAGATGTCTGTTAACTTAGAATGCAGCATCCTTCCTGGGTCTTTTATATAAATTACTTAATTTTAAGAAGGTTCATGTAAAATATGATAGACATAGGCTCAAATTATACTCTTGCCATGGAGGATTTGAATTTAATTTCAACTTCTCAGCGCTTCAATGTGGAAGTGTAATAGCTTCAACAAACAGGATTTGAGAAACTCCCCCACTGAAGTATGTGGAGGTTTTGGTTACTTAGTGGATAGGACAGCAACAGTGCCTGAAAATGAGGTCTAGTGAACCACATTGGCTAAGCTGAATTTTAAATATGAATGCTAAAAACAGTTGTGTAGAAAGAAAAAGGAAGGGCTTTTTTTGTTTTGCAAATCAATATTTCCCAATTGGTTGTTGCTAGATAAACCCTGAATCTGGGTTTCTTAGCTGTCTTTCTGTAAGTGCATATGTGGAAAACACAGATAACTTAAAATAATCAGCTATGTATCTACTAGCCACTGAACTACGTAGGAATGGATAGGAATTGATGGAGAATCCAGAACAGAAACTTTAATTTCTCCTGGTGTTTTCCTGCAAGGGCCCATAATGACAGATTCAAGGAGTGTCTTCTTTTTGTGCATTTAGAAACTCGTCATGCTGATAGACTCATTGAATTGAAACTGTTTGTTCTCAACTTGTCTTAGCTCAAAGCATTATTTGCTTAACCTAAGAAGCCAAACTATTGCAGTTATGAAATAATTAAACAGTCTTGGAAAGGCTCTTTGTTTAGAGAATAATCTTGTTGTATAAAACAACATCTTTTTCATCCCAAATGTCATCCAAATAATTCAAAACTGAAGTGCAGTATATCAACCATGAACACTTGGCATCTATTTTGCTAGAAATTGTTTATACAGTTTGTTTTGCCGCTTTAGTTTTATGCCTTATATTTTTGTCTTGAAGTGGGTATTTTTTCATAAAACTACTTTTGTTTGTTTCAGTAGGGTGCCTCTGCCTAATAGACTGACAATCTAAATTTAAAATTGAGCTTAAGACTAGAATAATATCCTGATTCTCTCTAGCTCTAAATTGTGTGCATTATGCTGTCTATGTTTTTCTTTATCAGGTGGGTACTGATGCATGGAGAATTTTTAAGGGGGAAAAATGCACAAAAAAACCCCCATTTTTAGATGCAAATATACTGCAGACAGAGGATGATGCTAATAGCTGTTTAATATTTAATATCCAAAACCACCTTCTTTTATAGTATTTCAGTGTGTGTACCTGTCAGGTGATGTCGCCTGTAATACAGGTGCAAAATCTTTCCCCTTCTCAACACTTAGGGTGTTAAAAAAAAAAAAAAAAACACCAACAAAAAAACCACATATATATACACAACAAACCAGCCACAATCCCCACCATCTTTTGAAAACCAAGCACTGGACTGCATTGTTGTAATAGTAAGACAACTTCCACTAGTATGCTCTTCTACTTGATGATACTCTATTGATGCAGAACCAATTTACTTGGTCTAAAAAGATGCTTTATCTGTGTTTAAAAAGGAGGAAAAAAATTAAAAGCTTTTAGTTGCTCTCTGATCCTGAAGAACTAGGAGCAACTATAAGTAGACTCATCTATTGACTTGTGAAACCAGCACCTTTTGAGGTATTGGTGTTCCAACTCCTATAAAATTAAAACCCTCACACTTAATTTAGCTGTGTCTTAATAATGTTTTTGGAATTACTTTTGGGACTCTTCCTTTTCAATCCAGATTACAACATTTGATTCTGATTTATAATATAATATAGAGGCAAATTCGTGCCTGAATTAGCACCAAGGGCTAATAGAGTTTTGTCCTTTTCAGTTTTGTAGATTAGGACATTTCTGTCAAATACAAAGCTTTGAACATAGTTTTTCACCTTTAAGTATTGACATCAAATTCAGCCACGTGGTGACTTTACAGTTCAAAACCAACTTGCTTGTTTATCTACATTTACCTGGGAAACAGTGGAGAGGAGGTGGAGAAATTGAAATTTGTCTGTGCTTGGTCCCATTAACTGCAGGTTCTACAAACTTGTCTTGAGGGAACCTACCAGACCCCAAACTCTCACATTCAGGCTGCATGAAGCATCAAGCCACATAGTTGCCATAGTTGCCCTTGGTGCAATGACATGTTGAAGCAGCATAATGCTGAATAAAGCCGTGTCATCACTGTAAACTTGCACTCTAAACCACTGTGTTCTGATGTCTCAGTCGATGTTCTTGGAGGATGCTTCCAAAATGATAATCTTTTGCAAAAGTCTGTATTAACCAATCTGCTATGGTCTGTAGACTATGAATTCTTAGCTATGGTCTTACCTTGGTTTGAAAACTTGTATAATATATTGTAAGTGGGTAAGAAGGAAATAGATTTACTTATTTTTGAGGGGTAGGGGAGCCCTTTGTTTTTGGAGTGGTGTTTTTTGTAGTAGGGAGGGTTTCTTCAGTTATATATATTTATATAAATGTTCTATCTTTGGAGTAAGATCTAAAACTAAGTCAGTCTTAACATTGTCTAGGAAACTATGATTCTTAAGCTTTTTATAACTCAAGTCTTTTTGGTTCTGTGATATAGTTGAAGTTGACAGAATAATCTTAAAATGCTCAACCACGTTTAGAATTTAAGAATTAAAGCTGTCTCTGAAGCAATGAAAGTTCACCTTAAAATAAATAATAATCTCAAAAAAAACCCTAAGGGATTTGGTATGCATATGTAAAAATTGCTCCAGGTGTTAACTTCCCACCATACCTGGTTAAAGGTTTATCTCTTTGAGGTCTAACTGTAAAATATCTGAACAACAGGTCAGATAAAGTTGTGTGATACTTGTTTAAAGCCAGCAGAGTAGTTTTGGTTTAAACTGGTGATACTGAGTTTTGATTTTTAGCCCAGACAAACCAACAAAAAACCCCACCCCAAAACAAAAATAAAACCCCACAAAAAACAAACAAATGAAAAACCCACGGGTATTAAATTCATGCATTCAGGAAAAATCCTGTTCCTTCAAGTTGACCTTTCCCCCCACTACTTCTAGTCAGATGTGCTTATTTTTATGTGACATTTAGGTGTGGAAATTGTTTCTTGAGAAATTAAGATGATGTGACAGAATACTGTATGCAACAAGGAAAAGGTGGTGACATTTATTCTTTGACACAGAAGAGTCGACCATACAGGTTTTATTTTAATTTATATCTAGTTATGAAACATGCTTTGTTTTACATTGATTAAAAATTCGTGGAGAATGGCTGATGTTATATTAACATTGATGAAGAGTGTGCCTACTACATTTTGCATGCAGTTGCCATAGCAACTGTACTGTAGAGTGACCCAAATTAATTTTCCACCAGTCACTAAGTGCCCTGTCAGTTTTTCCTTGTGCTAGGGATAAGCAGGCTGGAAAGTACTTGTGGGTTGGTTTTTTTTTTTTAAGAATCCTGCCTTATGATTTGTCTCATGAAAGCGATGGCTGAGCTATGTTAATAAACCAAAACCTTCTGCTTTAATTTATGTGGTAAAATGCGTGATATTTAAATCTCACCATTATAGAAAGAAACACTTGAATGAATAAATAGTAATTGAACAGAAGTAAATGTACAATATCTCCATAGTAATTGGAGTAGACAATATAGCATGGTGAAAACCTCTGTCTTTGCACTGCTCTGTTGCTTCTATGTACAGGTTTCCCAGTTCCTATTTAGTGAGAAAGTCTTTACTGAGCTTGCTCAGAGAAAGACACTGTGCTCCGTTTATCTAGCGAGCTCTTCACAATTCATTAGCAGGATGCTTAGTGAATCCCAGTAGAAGAATGAATCCCTTGGCAAGAAGAGGATACAAAATTCTGATAGAGGTATTAGCTGCTTAGTGCTGGTTTGTTGCTGAGTTCAAAACACTTCTGCTTTTATAGTTGGTTTGTCTTGTAAGTGACATGAAGTTACTACTCTCACTATTGTACACAGTAATACAGCAAGGCATCATGTGCTTTGAGAAACCTCATGCAATTTTGCTCCCTGTATGAGACTTCTGGAGTGCATGTTTTTGCTGTTAAACTTTGAGCTCCCTGTTGCATGCTGCTACTTAAGCTCTAAACCCAGCTGCATGGTGCAGCGCTAGGAAGGCAATTGGTGTATGTCTTTCCCCTTACTGGATACCTCTTGCACTGGCCGTGGTGTTCTTGCTGGACTTCTATTTCTGCATCAATAGATGCATTGTTCTTACTTGAAGCTCATTTTTAGCTTGTCGATTTGTGCAATCTTTTCTTATATATATGAGTTATTTCTCTACACAGTGAGTGTATCGGTATTCAAATACATCTTGTAACATGCAAAACGGTGTCATTTCTAGTATATATTCTCTTAAAGAATAAGATACCTTAAATATGGTCCCAAAATACTTTGTGCACAAAAGTTTACAAATAGGAAGTGCAGGTTTGCTGTTATCTTTGTAATGGATTTTGATACTGGGCTGATATGCTATCAGCTTATACTTAGGCAGTGTTCATATATGCAAATTAATAAATAATTATATGTCTACCTTGCTGCTTTGTTAAATAAGAAAGATTTGCAGATTGATTCTGATCTTTGATAGAGAAGCTGAAAAAAATAAAGGACAAACCTTTTTCTTCAGGTATACGACATGATGTACAGGGGATGAGAGACTGTCTTTCACTGACTTATTTAAGCTCTTCTGCTGATTCAATCAGGGTCAATGCTTATAACTTATGGGCTTTATTTTACTAACTTTTTGAAAGAAAATATGTACAAAGTCCACAAACATAATGTTGAGTTCAAAGTAACACAAAGCTCTTAATTGTAAAAACCTTACCTACTTTCTCCTCATTTAGCATGTTAAAAATGGTTCCATAGCAACTCTATATGAAAAAGGTTATGTTTTTTTGTTGTATTAATAAATATACAAGAATTCCTGCTGATAATACCTGCTGTCTCACAGCTACCAAAGTAGCTTTTTGTCTTGTTTTTTTCAGAACATTTTGTCAAATAGTATTTAAAAGGATAAATCTGTATTTTCAAAATGAAAACAGTTGGCTGATTACAAACAGCTGAGCAGTAGAAGCATGCTTATATGAGCTTCAGACTTGGGAAAACTTAAACCTTTATACTTAAGGCATTATTTTTGTTTGGAGAAAAGACTTGAAGGAAGACTAGAGTCGGACAGTCTCTCCAGTGTCTCATGGAATAGTGGTGACAAGGACTTAACTGTATAGGACATGTATCCAGCTTCAGAGGAGAGCACTGAACAGTCCAGAGTGATCTATTCCTCCTTTGTAGCATAGCAGCTTTTTAAAAAATCCTGTTAAAGACAACTGAAAACATGATGTTGATGACTAATGATATTCTGTCTCTGAAATATTAATAGCTATAGAAGACAGGTTATTTATGGGAAAAGAACTTTCAAATATCATGTCTTTGAAGAAAAAGCTTTTTAACTCCAAGAAGTAAATTTTGCTTTTGAGTCAGAAAAGCTTATAAGGTTTTAAGGACTGAGCATGTACCTTTTGCTTGACGTTTTGCAAAGTCATTGCTGGGGTGAGAACATCTAGTAGCTTACTCATTTTGAAGTCTGTTTGTAATCAATATGCACTGATGGTCATTCTCCTGCCCCTATAAACTGCTAAGACTGTTGGAGTGTCATAAATACTTGGGTGTGCTACTTTTCCTCTGATGTATGAAGGGAAGTAAGTGGACCACATGGTGTGGTTGCCCCTAATATTAGACTACTAACTTGGTGACACAGGATATCCTTTCTAGTCCTGTGTTCTCTATTTCATGTCTCTTCTGGAATGACAATGTGATACAGTTGAAACTCTGTTGTTAATAATTTGTGCTCATCCCATGCATTGTATTAACAAGAAGTCTAGTCTAAGACTTAAAGGGGTAATGTAGTGAGGTAGATTGAAAGAAAGATTAAGCAAATTTAAAGGAACATAAAGGTACCTGGACAACCTGTTCAAGAATAACAAACCATGTAGTTACACTACAGTACTCTGAAGTCAACTAATGGTTTTGGTAATATTCATTCCTGTTTGTGTGGCATATAAATATACCTGGACATCTTGGATTTGCTTTTTCTCTGCTCAGTTCTTCTTGTGCTAAGGAAAGTTCTTCTGGTAGCTGAGGAAATGTCATTGTTAGAGCTTGTTCTTTTTCTTTGATTTTTTTTTTTTTTTTCTTAGTTTAGGCTTTACACCTTTAATTGAAAGTGGAGGAGCATCACATTTCCTTGCAGTAAGACCTGTAATTTGTTAAGGAAAGCTGTAAGAGGTTTGACTCATTCCTAAATGGCTTTCATCTTTCCAAAAGGGCTGTTCTTGTACAGTTCTAATACTTGTCCTCAAAAGCCATTAACTGAGATTATAAAAGGATATATGCTGAACAGAATGCCTTTCTTCCTCTATATGCATAGCAATACGTTATTTATTTATATGGAGACTTAAAGCTACTGCATTGTAATTCTTCAAAAACACTCTATTACATATAAGTCTCCATGAAATAGAGAAGCCTCACTTCTGTGCCTATGCTTACCCAAACATTTCTCCCCTTCACCACCAGAAGAAGCCCAAACCCTCTAGCCACTGTAAAGTCTGTTATAGTGTGCTATATGGTTTACTTTAGATCTTTTCTATCTAAATCTAAAAAGGGGCTGAGGAAGTCACAATTCCCAGTTCCTCTCTGATTCTGTAGCTTCCTGCTCTCTCAAATTTGAAATATGTGCCTGTACCTGAGAAGCATGGCATATTGGCTGAGTCTTAAAGGACAGCAAAACCAATGTCTCCAGCTCTTGTTCAATCAATATGAAAATTGTGGTTCAATGCATGTATGTTGAAAATTAATGCGTATCAATATCAAATAGTCTGGTCATTTTCAAAAAAAAGAGGTGGAAATATTCAAAGCCATCTTGAAGCCTAAATAAGTGTAATGCTCATCTGCCTAATAAAAATGGAAGATCTGAAGATTATGAAATGCTTAAAACAGCATTTAGGTAAGGAAGACTATGGTTTTATCCAGTTATTTCAGATACCTTAACTTGTTGGAGGCCAATATAAAGATATTAGTGATAAATTCCTTAGAGTTTGAGAAGAGATTAAAGGAAAAATATAGAATACACAGAAATGTGCTGCTGCAGTACGGTGAATGTTTATGTGTGCCTGCATGTTGTAGTGCTCATATATTAAATTTACACATTTTCACATGAGTGTCAGGCACAGATGGAAGGAGTTATATTTAGAGAACAGAACAAGAGTTTGTGATGGTATCTTAAGAACTTACCTGCCCTCCTACCGTCTCTAGTTGGATGGTTTTGTTCCTCAGGTAACACTCCTAACTATTGTCTGTTGCAATGTGTGGAACAGTGAGGTTGTGTAACTGGCCACTGAAGACTACTTAGGTGTTCTACTTTGCTTGGTAATAGGTTTGAATTAAATATTGTTCAACTAGGGGGAAGGGAGAAAAGAGCAATTAAACATGCTTAAATATTATTTCAATTGTAAGCCTTATTTTTCATTGTTGCTTCTAGATCCTTCTCTTTAAGGGTGAATGTTTGTTCTTTAAGTGTGGGGATTAGAGAAAGGGCTTGTATGTGACTGCTGAGTGATTTAATACAGAACTACTATGTTTTCAGAGAGTATTTTATTACTCCTGCATCATTTATAGGTAAAATACTTGAGTTTAATATTAATCACTGCAGAAAAGAGGTTGAGGGGTATTTCTTCCTCCTGTTCTACCTCTTTCCCAGTCTCCATTCAGTGGCTTGCTGGGGGCTGTGAGAGCAGCACAACAAGAGGTCCTGCTGGATGCCATGGTGATTTCAGGCACGCTTACACTGAGGGGATCTTGGAGCAGGGAGTTTTGGCAAATTTTAATGTCTGGGTGTTGAGTAGTCAGATTCATGCAGAGGATGCAAAAGGCAAGCTGGGAGGAGAAAAATGTTCTGGTTAAAACACTTTTTGACATGTTTACCAAGTCTTTTTAATGACTGACTGTATTGTAGCAAGCATGTCACAGAACTTGGTACTTTTCGGCACTACTACAGTAAAACTGTGATGATAAAGCTAGAAAAAGTTATGGAGGGGGAAGTGGGTTTAAGTAGTACCTGTGGAAGAGATGCAGGGTACTTAACAGCTCTGCCAGATTTCTACCTTGTCTGCTCCAGAAATAAATGTCACTGGCTAAAACCTTTTGTAATTATACATGCATACAAAGTGACACTGGTTCTTAATACTAGGCTTGTTTTAGTTTGAAGACAAATACAGCAAACATGTAATACAAGAGAAGGCAGCAATGAAAGGGGAAAGATCAGTGTTTTGTTTTTAAATCAAATTGTTACCACTCAGGGTGGCAAGGTTTGTAATATTGGAGGGATGACTGGAAGATTAGTCACAGGCAAAACGGAGTGATAGACTGTGGGGAGGGGGAAGTATATGCATTTCTTTGTTTAATTCAACAACCATTTTTTATCTACTTGACTTGAGTTTGGGTACAAAGATCAGAAGAAAATGACCTTCTAAAATGAAATCTCCGTATACCGTGTAGGCTGATGGACAAGAAACAGACTGGAAGCTTTATTTTAAATCCTGCAGCTGGCGTTGAAAGGGGTCTGTCCTGCACATAATTATTATTCTGAAGTAAATTCTAGTACAGACGTTCCTGAACTAGCATATTGCCCCTTACTGAAGAGTCAGCAGGCATGATTCTCTTTACATTCTTCAAGAAGCTAAATGCCGTCTAGTTTGCTCACCCCTGTGAGCAATTACCTTAGGAAAAATGAGTCATTTCTTTCTTTAATGTGGACTATTTTGGTAACTTGCGTCGTGGTGTTGCTCAGTCAGCTGTCCTGGTATAATAAGGACATGGCAAATGAGTGGACAGAGGAAGTCTGTAAACTAGCTTTGCTGTGATGGTCATCATCTCAGAAATTGGACACTGTTGCACAAGAGGGATAAAAATCACTTACGTGACCTTCAGAAGTTTGTGACAGAGCTACTAACTGAATGCAGAGTTAAAAAAATTCAGTACCTTATCTATAACTGTGTTCTTTCCCATAGACACAAGCCACTTTGACAGAGTTACTGATAGTCTTGGGCTGCTCTGTGAGTTAAAAACAACCACAAAAATTGTTGACCTATGGGCTTCTTCTCAAAGAGGTGCTCTCCTTTTCTCCCTCTGCAGTGTCTGCAGGTCCTTAGTATTTCCCATAAGTAGGTCACATTGGAACCAGATCATACTGCAAAAAGATATTTTTGGAGAATTTTAATCTTTGCTTAATATTAGCCAGTCTTAATTGGAATTACGTTATTAATGTATTTGGCACCTAATTTTCTTTGGAAACAGTGGCTTATCTTGATGCCTTCACCAATGAGTTTCTTTTCTGACTTATCCCTGTTGTGTGAGCAGTTAGAGGCTAAAACAAATACTGGGGTCACCTGCATGTTAACAACAATGTTAACATTTAACTCAGAAGGTTGTAAAGTTCATTAGTAGGAGAAGCTCATTACACAACTAGATTCTAATTCTCTAATTCCTAGACTGTAGAGAAGAAGCTGACATTACTATTTAATGTGAAACAATTATATCATGTTACATGGTACAGTGAGTGAAATTTTATGCTAAAATAATCAAATGAAAGTTTACTGTCAAAGTATGGAGCTTGCTTATTTTCTTCTGGTAAAAACCATCATTAGTTCATAAAATGTGTTCTTAAGTGTAATACAAACTAAAATCAACTAATTTTCCTTTGAAAGCAGCAAGTCTGACAGTCTTCCATTTTTAAATGGCTTTTGGAAGGCTGTAGAAATAAAAAGCATATTTTTGGGTTTTTTGTTCTCTTAGCTAAATGTGCTGTGTAGATAAGTTGCTATGCCATGTGTTGTATGTAATTTATCACTGTGTACTGTCATGATATGGTCCTCTGTTGTTGGAAGACAGAGACCTGTTTAAGAATCCCAGACTGGGTTTCTATCACACCAGTCCTTACACAGTAAGCCACAGGAGATCAGACTCTAAACTTCTCCATGATTCCTACCAGTACTTAGTTTCTCTTGATTTTTGTATTTTTTCGCCTAAAAATCAAACCCTTTTCTCTTTTGCCTACAAAAGTGTGGGTTTGTTTTTTTTCCAAATGTATGAATAGGAGGGTTGTTCTAAAATTGATTTCCAGGCACTATTGAACACAAGATTTATGCATTTTTTTGTGAACTGTTGTAACAACACAGCTGTAGTTCTTGCTTGTTGAGATTTGTGACTCTGCAGTGAAATTTCTGGTGCTGACAATCCATTCTTGATCCCAATGACGGGATTGTCAGGAGAAGCATGCAAAGGTCTTTAAATCTTCTTCACATGTCTCTCTTGGCACTGTCAATCCCAAAATGACTAACAGTATTTCTGGGAAAATTAATAGGGGAAGAAAATGGTGTTAATGAGTTGAATTTTTTTTTTTTTGCTATTAAATGTTAGGGAAGTGAAAAATCATTTTTAAGCTCTGGAGAGTGGAAAGAAAAGGCAGGTGAAAGGACTCCTGCTTTTTTTTTTTTTTATTTATTTCATATCAGTTCAGAAGTAGGTCTGATGTCAGATGAAACATGTCCCTGGTGAAGAAGGTTTTCAAAACTAGCATTTCAGTGGAGATATTTTATTTAGATAGATTATCATAAAATAATTGCAGACTTGCAACTTTGTGGTTCAATATGTCATTGCAAACTAGCTTTATAAACTACTTTTGCTTGGAGCTAGTTACAACTGAGCTAGTGATGTACTCTGAAGGGGGGGGGGGGGGGCGGGGGGGAACCCAAACAACTT
>JAVSBS010028433.1:107509-124686 GCA_033124195.1 Coracias cyanogaster | reverse complement strand
CCCCCCCCCCCCCCCCCCCCCCCCCCCCCCCCCCCCCCCCCCCAACCCAAACAACTTCCTGAAAATGAAACTTAATAATCAAATGTTTTCAATATGACCTCTTATTAATGCATTTTTTTAGTGCTTTCTATATACAGAAAGTGAACTCTAAGGCAAAATCCTCATGTAATCTCTGGAATGTAAAGCTCTCAGACTTCTAAGTCCAAGTAGTAAAAACCACAGAGAAAAGCTGACTTGTGAGAAATGCTTCTTATTCCATTAAGCATCCTGTGGTCATCTACAAAGAAAGTGCTTAAATGGTTTTCCAAAAATCCACTTCCCATTAATCTTGCCAGGTGCAATACTACTCAGGGAGTTTAAACTGGGCCAGTACCACAAATAAATTCAAAATAAAGGCCACACACATGAGGTAAGTGAATGAAAGCAACCACATGAACTTGGTTTTTGCAGGAGGTTTGATGATTGCATGACCAGCTAAGATAGGAATAGAAAAAAAGGACTGTGCATGTGTCTTTTTGGGTTGGTCTGCCAACAAATCTCTGTCACCATGCAACAGTGTGTGTGTTTCTTTTCCACCAGAGGTATCTATGTTTTTAATACCATGTTCTAGGCTGTGCTTTCTAATTTAAGAATAGCTTTGTTAGGCCAGAGCAGAAACGTCTCTGGCCTTAGTGTTTTGTGCTGTAGGACATTTAGCATCAGTACCCCAGGAAAAATTAAAAGGGTAAGTGTGTAGTTGAAGCTTCTCAGAACATGATTCTAGGGTCTAGTGATCTGTCACTAGGGAAAGGGCATCTTGAACCACAAAGGATGTCATTGTGGTTAATTGTCTCCATTGACTTTTAAATCCAAATGTTTCCAGCCCATTTCTTGATGCCATCTGAACTTTCTGGAACCATGTAAAACCTCTGAAAGCAAAGAATTCCATGGGTTAAAGATTTACAAAATATGTATTTCCTTTTGTTTATCTGTCTTCACAGAAACTTAATACCTACAGTAATAAATCAAAACTGAAAATTAGTGTCTCATGGGAAGAAAGCAAGAAAGAGAAAGAGCATAGTGAAGCATCTCTGTTCTTGCAGCCAGAAGTAGATTGTATCTACCTGGCCTAGTGGGAGGTGTCCCTGTCTGTGGCAGAGGGGTTGGAACTAGATGATTTTTAAGGTCCCTTCCAACCCAAACCATTCTAGGATTCTATACCAAACAGAATAAAAAGTTTTATTACATCAGTTAAACCAGACAGTAGTACAGTAATAATTTAAACTAAGTTCATGAAGCATTAGGCAGCCCATAAATGCTCTTTTTTTCTTAGAGTTTTACAACTGAAATAGAAGACAAGCATGACAGAGGAGACACTAAATACAATACAAGTAGAGAAGACAGTGCAAGTACTGCAAACACTGCTAGTATTCAAGTGTTTTGAAGGGGTTTGCTGATTTTAAAAGTGGTTCTTTCTCCCTTTCTCTTCCCTAAAGGGAAATTTGTTTGGAAGGTACAAGTAGAGCAAAACTGCAATGAAGATATATATTAAAAAAAAAAGTAATTGGTGCTTTGAGAAGAGTTCTTCTAGTGTCATAAAAATCCTTTGTGCCACTTTTGCTTTTCCCACTTGTGAAGATGTACCTAATTACTACTTGCAATCTCTCCTTTACAACCACCTTATATGGAAAATTAAGTACAAATGTTTTCTCCTGCTTAAGTATTAATTATGGTTAGATACAGACTCAGCTTCTCAGTTTGAGCAGTCAGATTTTTAAGTTATAAACTTTCTGGAGTAATGGCTTTAAAAAAGGCTACGAAAACAAGTCTTTCCAAGTCAGAGAAGAAGAGAGAGTATTGTTCTGGTTTTAAAAGGTGAAAGTTGCTCAGTGAAATTAGTGAAGGGAATATACCAAAAGCTTTTCTACGTTTACTTAGACTGTGATTTTTAAAAGTATCCCATAGAGGAAAAGTTACTGAAATGAGTATTCTGTGGTAGCTCCCTTGAGTATATTAAAAATTCTTCAGGTATTGTGGGAAAGCAATAGTGAAAAATAGAAAATGTCTAGTATTTAATAGAATCACTGTGCAGATTGGAGTACTCTTGGCATGCCTGATGGGATTTTAAGAAACAGGGATGCCTACTTATAATTCAGTAGTAACTTAAGGGTGAGACTTGAGCAGCGGGGAGGAAAGTCATTTGCAGGCCCTACTTTTGTTGAAGTCCGTAAAGTCAAGCTGTTTGCTTTATTAGGTGCAAAACTGTTAATGTTGGGAGCTTTTGAAGTACCACTGAAAAATTAATTTAAACCTCAGATATTATGCAAAACATCTTCCTATAAAAATGCTGCATTATTCCAGAGCTATAGTGGATTTTTTTTGTGAACTTTAGAGAGCAAGATGGGGATTTATTGGATAAAGAATACTGTAACTCCATGCAGTATAGTTAACTATTACAACATTTATTAATTAAAATAAACTTTCTGAATTGCTAAGTATAAACTTTTAAACTGTAGAGACCTATCATTTGGAATTTTACTTTTACTGGAATATTGCTTAGAAATGCCAACCCATTGTTCTCAGAAATGGAAATGACTGTCCAACCTTGGCATTATTTTTTTGCTGTATTTCTTTGCCTTTGTTCTTTGATTAACCCTTGTGGAATGTGGTCTTTGTGGATTTTTTTTTTTTTTGACACTGCTGACATCATGTTGCCAGAAGGTCTGCAAAACTAACTGCTAGGCTAGCAAATGAATGATACAGTACAGTGTAAAAGGAGTTGGGGAGAAGAAAGGAAGGAAGGTGACTATCTTCTGTTAGTTTAAAGCACTCCTGTTGCTAAACAAGTAAATTTTCAATTTTTTTTATTACATATCCTTTCTTGGTTCGATGTTATGATTTGCATTTTGGTTAAGTGGTGTTTCTACTTCCATCTGAGAAGGACAACTGAGAATATCCAAAATAGTTTGTGTCCCTGCTTTGGAAAGGAGTATAGAAGTGAGGAAACATAATTTAAGTTTCAAAGGTCCTACTGCTGATGTGTTGTCTGAACTTTGGCCCTTGGGATATGGCTCTGCTGAGAAAATGCAGGAGTAGACAATTTCAAAGTGTGTTTAGATTATCACTCAAAGCTACATGAAATTAGATTTAATACGTGTAGTCAGAGGACCTTGTAGGGGAAGTTGCAAGTATTTCTTAATTTCTAGTTTGAAAGCCATTATATACAAGATGCAATATTATTTTTATGGGTGCTTTTGAAGGTGTTCAGTATATAGTCCCAGAAGAAATGTAGGCTTGATCCCCAATTTATGTAAACCAGATGAAATCCAATGTTTGAATCTGCACTTCTCAGTTTTATTAGACCTTTGTCACCTTGAAATATCCCTGTGTTCCCTCACAAGAAACACCCAAACTCATCAGAATCATCAGTGTATGTGGCTTTGAGAGGTATTAAAAAACCTTGAACTGAAGACTAAAGGAATGCTGGTAGTAGGAAAAAACCCTTTTTATTAAATTATTTGAATAGTAAAATTTCATGATCTATCTGTAATGTCAAGATGTTTTCAGGTGCGTTTAAAGGGCAATGGGAACAGCAGCACTCTGGGGTTGCTTTTTGTGTAAGGCATCTGACATCAGACTTATTTGTCTTCCTTTTCAGAAAGTCTGGACAATGAATGTGCTGGTAATAACTTGTTAAAAGTAATAGAAATGCAAATCTCTTCAAGTTGGAATGCCACATATTCAACTCTCCTGAATTAATATGTTCAATTGAATCTTATTTTGAAGGGTACCATAGCACAAAGTAGCATAGCAACCACTTTCTTTTTAAGAGAAGCCCAGTTCTTAAAATGTTTCAGTGAAATGTGTGTAAAAATGTTTCTTGTGTTCTATCTTTACTTGTTTTCCAGTCCCTCCTTTATTCTTGTATCTTGCTTCTTGGTTTCTGTTGTCTCGGGGATTTTTTTTTTTTTTTTACTTCTCTCTGTACCCTGATTCCTTCTTTCCCACTCTTAGTTTTGTTCATATCTATTCCTTTTTTTTTTTCTTCTTCTTCTTTATATATGGTTGGATGGACACAGAGCTGACGGAGGCTGGACAGTGGAAGAGATTCTCTACACATCTTTCATTGTATGTGTGAGTGAAAGCTGTTGGTAGAAGGAGGTGAAAGACAGCATTGTCCTTCTTTTCCTGTACTTTACCTTGCTGGGTTGTTCAGGTTGTTCTTGATCTGTGTGGAGAGTGTTGTAGTGCTGTACTCCTATACAAATAAATTGGGAGAAGATAGCTTTTTACTGAGAAGATGAGAAGGGCCTAAGAAGATAAGGGGCTAAGGAGAAGCCAGCTGAAGATGAGAAAAACCTTGGGGTGCTAAAGACTTGAAGGGCTGAGCAATGATGATACAGCTAGTGGAGCTGAATTGTAACTCAAGAAGAGACAAGATGATGTTAAACTGCAACAGTGACCTATTGGACAATCGGTGCTCATTCTTGCATTGTAGCCCTTTCTTTTTATTGCATTGCCTTTCTTTTCAGGACTGCTACAGGCTGAAAAAAGGTTTTGTAGGAAATCTATTAATTGAAGACCAACTGCATGCATTATCTACCTGGTGCATCCATCTTCCTGAACTTCCTAATTTGAAGCTTACGTTGCCTGTTCCCATCCTGCTCTTGTGTGTCATAAATGACATTGTTTCTCAGTTGTTCTCCTGTGGTTTGATGGTTTGGTGTTTTGATGGAGATTTGTTTTGTAATTCACTACTACAATGCGTTGTTAATCTTCATGTACGTTAAAAGTAAACTCCTTTAGGTTAATGTATGTAGCCATTCTGTGTGATTAAAGAATGGTGCAGAAGTATGAAGGTATTTGAACCCCCATGCTTGGCTAGTGCCAGGTGAGTGCTGAGCTGAGGGACTCTGCAGCTCGCTTTCTGAAGCATGCAGTTTTAAATGCCGTTGTCATGTATTACCTAGTTAATGCTGTTGCAGTTTCCATTTCCATGCAGTCGTCAATGTTTACAGCAGTCAGGCCAGTGTGCTCCTTGTTTACATGTGTTATGTTCTTCAGTTGGGGGAAACAAATTACACTCTTCTTAAAAATAGGTAATTGCTTCTTATGCCTAATTGATTTTTAGAAATTACAATGCAGATTTGATTGAAGAAAGCTTGTGTGTGATCTGGAGTTGGTTTCCTGATACATTTCTATGAAGTGGAGTCGTGCAGCATATAAATGATATCACTGAGTATGTGTTTGGAAAATAAATATTTGCAGCTATTTATAGTGTTTAAGCCTTACAGATTATACTGGTGGAATTTTTTTGCTATTAATTAGTTCTATATGGAAATTTTTGTTCTGTGGCTATTGGGGAAAGTTAGTGTGAGTAATGGGTACAGGGGATACATCAGGTCAAATGAAAAATTGGAAATGATTGCTTGAGGTTAATTGGGTGTTTAGTGTTTTTAAAGTAAAACTGAAAATGTTATCAGCTTTTTTACTGTCAGAAATTATATGAGCAATCACATTTGAAAAAAAATTGTGTCTTTTTGTTTGTTTTTTTATTGATTAAAACAATTCAGCAAAACTGAAATGAACTTGCAAAATGTTTTGTCCTCAAATGTGTTTACACATTTAAAAAGGTTTTGGATAACAACTCTGAATTTTTTATACAATACTAAAATAACATTTACATCTGTTGCATTCCACATGATTATTAAATTGTGGACTACTTTTTCAGTCAAATACTAAATTTTGTCTTCAGAATAACAGTAAAATTTTGTAAATAAAAATGCTGGAAGGTGAATTCTCTTCCTCCTTCACTACATGTTTGTGCAAGGAACATACGTAATGGGTAGTTACAGGAATGGGAACAGAACTTGCCTTTGTTTTTTAACTAATTATTTAGAAATCCACATTACTTTTTAGTGTTCCTCCAATACTCTGGAGAATATTCTAAAATGTAGTAACTCTTACAATATAACTGCAATATTTCTTGTCAGAGAAAAGACCACCATTTCCATTAGATAAGGCGTGACAAAGGTGCCTTATCTAAACTGGGAGAGTAAGAAATAGAGCACAAAATTTTTGCTAATTTCCAACTTATTAGAATATTGTCTTCAATTTCTTCATTTCTCTAATTCCTGATAGGAGTTTTTCCAGAGTCTTGTTATATTTACTTCCACTGTTTCTAACTGTAAAAGTCAGAAATAATCTTTTGAGAAGCTGTACTTGCAGCAAAAGAGCAAAAAGAAGAAAAATATATTTCTCCTTTAAGGTCTTTCATATATGTATACACACATACATATACACAAATAAAATGGTAGGAGGAGTTCAAGTCTGCTTCTGTTTTCCTTCAGAAAAATTGATTAAAGCATGTCACAGCAGAGGAACATGGTAGAACTGATTATCTGATTGCTGTGGAGTTCAGCTCCCCAACACTGTCGCTCCAGTTCACAAGATGCTCTTGAAAATATTACCTTCAGTACTTTGACCCCTACCAAGGGAACCACTCTGTAAATTTGATTGCAGTACTTACTTTCCTCTCCCTTGATCCACCCATTTTACTATCCAGCAACTCTTATCAGATTTGGGGAATAATGTACTCCAATATGAGATTGTGACTGGTGCATAGTGTTTGTCGATCTTCTCATGCAGAATAGATAAAATAGGACTCTATAATGCTGTTGAGGAAATGGGATATTTATTGACAGAAATGTGGCTCAAAAGTAACTTCAGTCAACTTCTTTATAATGTTTTGTACCACGTGAGCTGGCAAATGGGAATTTTGTGCAGGGTGAAGGGGTAGGCTGTTAGAGACAAGTCCTTGCCAGCATTACTCTAGATGTCCCACAAGAAGAGACTCTTCTTACCGAAAAGATTAGTTGAATTTGCGTGTTTAAAAATCTCAAGGTGTAATATAGTCAAGAGTTAGTTTATCCTCCTTCTGATTTTGAGTAACATCTGTGAAACAGCAACCAGTAGCTGGGGAATCTGGAAACACTTGGAAAGCGATGTTTTACATTTTGCTCCTCCTATTGTCTTGCAGAATAAGCTTTTTTCTCAGGTATAATCTGAAACATAATTATGTATTTGTATCTACAACTTAGCATCTTTTATCTGCTGCTCTTTTTTGTACTGCTAGGTAATCTTTTCAAGATAGGCATTCAAACTGTTATATATAGCTATGTTACTCTCCTTTTCCAAAACCCAACTTCACACCTGTTAAGGTAGTCTATAGGTATTAAGATTATTTAGAAGAGCAGTTGCCCTGTCAACAGGAATAGAGAATAAAACTAACATGAACAAATAGGTGTATTTCCTAGGATTTCCTGTTTGCTTTCATTGTAAGTGCACATAAACAGTGCCTAAAAGTTTGAGGCATTCCAGGTCATAATGAGTAAAACACACACAATGAGGAGAAAAAGGTTCTTGGCAAATAGTTTCATTTTAATTCAATAAATTTAAAATAGATTCTTCCTTTGGAAAAAAGAAAGTGTTGCCACTTCATTCAGCCGTCAGTGGCAGTGTTACCAGTTCACTTCAAATATTAGTAACAGGACTAGCCTCTCTGCAAAACTAGAAATAAACTTGTCAGTACTTACGCAATACAGAATTTCCTGTTCATATATCACTGTGTTGTGGTCACAGACTTTAGCTTTTATAGAGGCAAGTCTGAGACTAATCTTTATGGTTTGCTGTGGTGGAAGTTTCATGAGTGTTGGCATTCTTGAAGAGAATGTCACATTGAAACTGCCTTTTAAAATCTGAAATATGTATTTGTGTATTTGCTATTTTTAGGGTATTTGGAAATGGTATTTTGCGTATAATTTGCTTTATATTGTGCATGTTGTAAGGTTTAATTGACTTCAGTGCTAAGATTTGGGGAAGACTTGGGGGGTTTTATTCCTTTCTGGAAGGATATATGTATTTAAATTTTACAGCAATAGAGGCAGAGGTGTTAAATAACAGATTTTTAAGATATTCATTAAGGAAATTGTACTCTCATCAAGATCAGTAGATTATTTTTGTCCATGGTTAAATTCATGTAGTGGTTGGTTTTTGTTTGTTGTTTTGTTGGGTTTTTTTTGATACCTACTAACATGACTGGTTGCACGCAGATGGTGTACTCAGCCTACCTGGATAAGGATTTTTATGAAATAAAGTTGATTGTAAACGTTTTCAAGCAATATGGCAATATTTTTGCCATGAAGAAATTTCACTAATATCACTAGCTATTATACTTTAAAAACAGGAAAAAATGCCAGGAGAAGGGAAACAGATCATTGTTTCCACATTAATGTTGTAGTTTGGTGTCTGTGAACATAAAGCTTGTGGTTTAAAATAACAGTATATTCTGAAATAAGTATCTTATATACATTTGCTTGCATACAAATCTTCAGATAGCTTTGAAAAGATTTTGAGATCAATTCAGCTATACATTAATCTACACCTTATGATTGTATTAGAAATTTTTGATACATTGAGACTGAACTTTGCCTAGCAAGCTGCTAAAGAAACTAATAAAGATGATTGTGTGTTTATGGGGTTGGGAAGGCATGACAAGTTTTGTAAAACAAGCAATACTTGTTTTATTTTAAGATAGAGGGAGACAGTCACTTGAGCCCTTGTTCTGCTCAGAGATGGTTGTCCAACACCTTGGGAAGGCAGCTGTCTGCAGTCATAGTGTTTTCCCAGTGCAGAGACGTTTTTCAGGGTTAGGGTTTAAATTGTTGGAAGGAACTGACAAGCTATGTAAAGTGTAGTGAAATTGTATGCTTAAATGTACAATGAGACTACTTTTTCTAAACTCTACTAACGATTTTAAAATTAATTTTTTTTTCCCTGAAGGCTATGCTCCTGAAAAGGAGGCAGTTTGCACTGTCTGTGAGGAAGGCATCACAACCACCCACTGAACCACCCCAGGCTTGATTCTCAGCTAGGGTAAATTGGCACAGCTCTAACAAGGTGGCAAATCAACTGCAGCTTTATATTGACTGCAGACACCATTCAAACTGCCATTGATTTAATTGCTTTGAAAATAGAGATTGTATTTGTGTTCCCTGTGTTACCTTTAACGCTTTAATCTCTTTAATAAATACCTGCTTATAGTAGTAAGGAAAAGTAGTTCAGGAGAAGGAAGAACACTGGAGCTGAGCAGTGGCCAAAGGCTTTGTAAGTGTCCTACTTTTGATCTCCCCCATTTCTGCGTAGGTCCCACAATATTCTGCTCCATCTGTTTATCCTCACTGAAGCTTTTTGGTAGAAGAAATGGAGGGGACTTAATCTGCATCTACTGTTGAAAATAATGCCAGATTTTAAGTTTGTGTCCAGAGCTAGCAAGACAAGCTATGGGACTGTGTGACTTCCAGCTGAACCTTCTTCCTTCTTGCAGTCTTCCATCTTATGAAACTCTCACCGAGGAGGGTTTTGATGGCTTGGTTATTGAAGGGAGAAAGGTGCAGGTAGGCAGTGGTAGTGTCCCAATACAAACCAGAAGGTACTAGTAGTTTTGAAAATCTTGATTATCATGTGGAATAGACAATTGTGCCTTATATTGTATGGGTTTCATTGTGAAAGACATTACATACAACAAGAGCAAGTGTGTCTTCAACCATGTTGGAAATGTCTATTTGCAAGGCCAGTTTCATGAATTGCAGATGATGATTGCTCAGGGTTTATCACCCCATTCAAGTGGTATTGAGATTTTTGTATCTGATTAGTGTACAGTGTTGTTTTTTATCAACCGTTACTACATCTTTGTTAATACCCATTGAGGGTTGCTCCTAACTTCCATCATGAAAATAAATAAAAACATGAAAAGCTTCCCTGTAGGACTTCTTGAAATTTATCTATACCAATTGGAAATGGCTTTCTCTTAAGATTACTCTTCTTGTCCTTTTTCAGTGGAGGGAAAGAGAGACTGTAGAAGAAAGAAAAAACGGCTTTTATGTTTGGAACCCTCTGTTCTGTAACTATATGGAAAAGTAAATGTTCCTGTCTGGCTCAAAAACATGGATTTATTTTTCTATAATTACAGGATGTACATCGTTCTGTGTAGTTATGAGTGACATATTGCTATTAATAGCACAAAAGCACTGCAAAAGGGTGTATGTGTGTATATATATACACATCATATAGAATAAATTACCTCCTTGCTACTGAGCTCTGGCACTGCTTCTTACTTTTTAAGAAGTTATTTATCAACTCTATGAAGATGAAAGTGCATCAGCATGATTAAGTATGTCTGGAGATCACTGCAGAAAGTGTGGTGTATATAAACATTTTCTTATAGTGGATACATGGGTAAACCATGAACGGCTAAGTGTGAATGCTTGTCATATTTACTGGATAGCTATAAGAATAGAATAGAATATAAAATCCCCCAAAAAGTTATTTTAACCATTTACTGAAGAGTTCAACACTGGTAGACTGCATAACTTGTGTAGCCAGATCTGTAGTTGTGTTCAGTGCCAAGGCTATGGGGTCTTGTTTCTGTTCCTTTAGAAGGTTCTTATGAGGTGTGGGTTTAAGTTATCAGCTATTTAAAAATATATATATAAACCTCTAGTAAAAATGAATTACAGTTTTTACTAACTGTGTGCTTTGTTCTGAGTAAAGAAAGTCCCTTTCTCTGTTACGGGTCTTCACTAGTATTTCAGCTGCTTCCTTTTCTACATTCGATAGCAATTGGTTGGGGGGTTTTGGATGCTAAAAGGATTACTGTGATGAAATAGCTAGAATATACTAGCAGAAGGGGACTGCAGAGCTGAAATCAATTACTACACTGAGCTTGTGATGAAACATCAGAAGTGTTATTGTTTCCAAGGCAAGCAGAGGTTTTATCACTGCTGCTATGAGACATTTATTATCTGTGGTAATTTATGTAATTTATTCTATGATAAAGGAAGTATGAGCTTCCCATGGGATGTGCTAGTGTTTTAGAGAGGGATTGGAAATCATACTGTTAGTAGCTGTGCTATAGTGCAGTTTATGCAGCTGTTTCCTCAGTTTAATGTGGATTATAAGTCTAAAAGCTACCTTTTCTCCCTTCTGTTATGAATTATAGTCATGATGACCTGCTAGTCAATCACTGGAGACTTTTTGGTTTATGCAGCTTAGGGAAAATGTTGGTTCAGCATTGATCAGTGTGTAGCAAACAGAGAATAACTTTCTATAGACAGTGATCTGTTTTGTATAGCTTGCTTAGTTTCTTGTCATAACTTCTGTAACGCCAACAGTTCAAATGACAGTGGTCAGCTAAACTAGCTGAGCTGGGATCAGAAGTGAAATACAGACTTTCAGAGTGTCTCTGCAGAAGAAAATCACTGCTAGCTATCAGTACTAGTGAGATGAAGTTTCTTCTTTGCTAGCTAAAGGTTGTACTGTTTAATTTATATGCTGTGGCCCAGAAATGATGAAGCTTTAGATGATGGCTACGTAGAAACAGACCCATCCTGAAGGCAGACTTTAGAGAAGTCTGTGGGAAAGTGGATGGGGTGCTGTATTACGAAACCTTCACTTAAATTGTTGCTCAAGATGTGTAACAGCTTAAACATCTTATTTCTGCAATCTAAGCAAGATCTATACTACGCTAAGTGGAAAACTAGTGATGTTAGCATGTATTTCAGTGAGGTTTTTTTTGATGTTTACTTTTGTAGTGTTGAAATTTAACTTTGATCCTCTTACAGCTAGATCTAATTTGGAGTAATGGTGCAAATGGACATTTTGGTTTATTTTATAATTTTTTTTTAGTGAGTCTTATGCTCTTCACTGACTCCTCTTCTACAAGAAAGTTTTGGAGAAAATCTGACTCTTGGAAGAGTCCTGACCTGAAACAGAGTGAAATCAATGAGCCTTGTACCTTACTGCTAGAAGGTGTTTCTGTCTGTGCTTCCAGAGATAGAGAGAGCAGGAGAAGTACCTGAAGCTGTGAAGGTACATGGAAACTTCTGTATCCTCTGTTATCTCCTCTTGCCAACATGGAAGGAAAAATTGATCTGCCACCAGATACCATAAAACAATATTGTAATGTTATACTTCAGGAAGATTTGACATGGTAGAGGTATTCTGACTGTACAATCAAGGTTTCTGCACCTTCTTTAAAGCAGCAGGGACCTTGGGAGGTTGTCTAGTCCAAGCCTTTGCTCCAAAATCAGGTCAAAGTATTGGTGAGATTAACAGAGACCTTGTGGATTAACCCCAGCCTATTACAGTAGTTTGCAATTGCCTATTCTCTGAAAATATGGTGTTGCTTTTGTTCTTTAGTGTAAATAGAAAGTGTTTATCTTCTTTCCATTTGCACTGCATTTTCCAGGCTTCTTTTAGTACATTTATGGTAAAATTGTTTGACATTTATTCTTCAAAAAACACTTCTGTAATATTTAGTCTGCAACAAGGTAATTGTGTGCGTATACACTGCATACGTAATTTTCTTTAGCACAAACTAGTCAATGTACAGCTGTTACATCTAAATATGTTCTGGAAATAGATTCATGTTTTTCACAGGCACTGCTGTTAAATATTATCATAAAGTTGCTTTTTCTGCCATTAAGTAGTTCTAATGTTACATGTTTAACAGCTCACAGGCTTTTTCTGACCATTCTTCTGCTGTAAAGGTAAAACAGACAAGGTTATTCTGAGGGTATCTGCTAAAGGCAGCAAAGGAAACAAAACAAATAAGCTAACCATAGTCCTAAGTTTCTGTGAATTCACTCTTTTGAAAAACTACATTTTTTTTGTAGGTAAGACTTTGTTTCTTCAAACCTTTCTAACTCTTACTCAGATATTTCATTTACTAAAACTAGTTCAAGGTGTCAGTGCTGCAAGCCAACTCTATTTTTCTCCTTGCTAGTGTAAACAATTGATTGGACTTTTTCAAATCACCATAGAAAAACAAAGGCCTGACAAATAATATCTCCCTGTATTTAACGGGTAAATATTAATAATCTGAATATAAATTGTCATTACTTGAAATTGCAAAGTTCATGTCTGGGCAATGCTAGCAAATTTGCTTGAAAGGTAGAGTCAAAAATGAAATTAGTTCCTTGATTTCTTCAGCATACTGGTGTAGTTCAGCTGCAGTTCGCTGGCTTTACTGGAACACAAAGGTAGATAGAATCTGTGGCCATGAGGAGGTTTGGCATCAGCTGTCAATGCAGTGTTCCTAATTTACCACTACACCAATTAGATAGCTAGTATAGCATGTTCTATTTTTTCTAGAACTAATCTACGTGCTTTCAAGAGTGATCCTTGAAGACAGGCATTTGAATACTTTCTTAATTAGCATCTGACTAAAACATTGAGAAACAAAAGCGCATGTTTTTTACATTCTTGTAAAGTACTATTTGAAGACCTGTTTATACAAGTTCTAATTGTGGTATCTGTTCATGTAAAACATTTATAAAATTTCCATTAGAAAACTAGATTTGATTAAGACTGACTAAAGGTCTGGTATCAGAAAGCCGAGCAGGGTTTAGCTTTTCATTAAGATAGTTGCAAGAATGGTACAAAGAAGTTTCCCACAGTGCCTGTCTGTCCCATCTGGCTATAGCCCTGGTGCGCTTAATCCTTCATTTTGATAAATTCTGAAAGTCACCCAGTCTCTGCATGTTTAACTCAAAATGATTGTAATGAGTATAGCTGTATGAAACATGTACATCTGCCTGATGCAGCTCTTAATTCAATTAAAATGAGGAGAAGATACAACTCTGAACAGGGCAGGCTGTGATGAGTGGTGCATTAGCCTGGGAGGGGGATCAATGTGAAAGCTCTGACTGCAGTTTATACCTGATGTAAATTATTGATAGGCTATAGGATGCTAGTGCAGAACAAATGTGGAAAATGAAGTAGTAACTAATCCTGTGCTCCTCCTAAAGGAAGGATTAGAAAATTTCCCTTGGACTAGGAGTAAAAAGCATTGCATATTTGCAGTGCTGTTCTCTGGCATCCAGCACCATCTGGTTCTATTTGTGCTAGATGTAAGTTGGGAAGAAAGTGGGTATTACTTTATCTGTAGTTATCTGTTTGCTAAAAAGCACCAGTTTTATGAGTGGTTTTGTTAGTGCAATACTAATATTTGTCAACTGTTCTTCTGTCTTCATTCTGACACAAGTTCATTGTGCCTTTGGGCAGTCATCAACCTGCTCTTTGTTTCCATTCCTATAGTTGTACAGTAGAAGTAATAACACTGCTCCTTAAAATCAGTTTACTTGGCTGGCCTTTTGAAGTGGCAGGCAGTAAGTGATGCAGGTGTTAATATGTGTTGCAAAGGTGCATACAAATTATGTGGCAGAAAAGTATTTCACAACTGAGCCTTTGTCCTGTAATGTCATCTAGTAATTTCCAGGTTACTTTTATGCTCTTGTACATCAACAACAAAAGGGATCTGAGAAACAGGCAAACAGAGTTTGTTCACTATTTTGTTCTGCTGTTCAGCTGCTACTAATGTGATGTGTTCTTTAAGCCTTCTGTGCACAATAAAAAAGAGTAATATATTTCTAAAACTGGAAGGTTTTGATTAAAACTTCCACATGAAACCAGGTTTTGCCTAACTTTGTTTAGAAACAGCTCAATGTATTGTGTCCCTAAAATGAAGTACTGGAAATGTTGTTACCAAGGACAGAATTGTAACTGAAAATGTTAGGAATATAAAATCTCTTCAGTTATCAGGAGTGTCTTTAGTCTCAAAATAGTGATGAGAGAAGGTATAACCGTTCCATGGAAAAGGTCAAGAACAAAAGGTATTTGATCTAGAAACTAATCTAGAGTCCTTAGCACTTGGTGTTTCTTTGAAATACTGGGGAACTATGGTCAGAAGATTTCCAGAAAGGTGTGAAGAAAATTAACAAGTCACAGTGCAATAGGCTATGAGCAGTTATCTTTTCATTTTCTACTGATGAAAAAAATGATTAATTCATATAACCAATTCCAAATACAAAGTCAAGTTAAAGCCTGAGACATTTAAAAGGAGGGAAAACAAAGTTTTAGAGAATTACTGGTTAGGATTTTAATTTTGGTTATATCTCTAAATGTTAGCTTGCCCATACTGCTGCTTCTCCTAAAATGCACTGCTTCATAATCTCCCAACCAGTAAAGGCTGGGGTAAGTAGGGCTGGTTCCTTCTTTCCATGTGCTGCCCTGTGGTGCTGATTGCCTTGCTGGACTTTTCACCAGAACATGCTTGCAGAGCTGGGTATGGTTCCAGAACCATGCCGCAGCTCTGGGGGCTGAAAGGCAGCTTTAGCTATCCCTTTTTATTTAGCCCATACCTTGGGAGAATGTAATTTGGAAATGCCTCCTCCCATGTGTACTCAGAGCAGAAGATGAGCTGAGTTTTTGGGTTTTTTTTTTGGCTCCAGCACTGGCTCTTGGGGGCAGGGGTGACAGGATTCAGACATTCGATAACTCACTTGTGCCTATGCCTGAAAATGACACTGCAGATACTCTTGATCTTCAGGTTTCCCCAATTCGCTTTAGAAGCAGCATCTGTACCTTGCAGTAATTCATTGTACTCACCAGAACAGTGACCACTTGAATCAGTGATGTTTGGCAGCATGTTAGTATTTGTTTGGACGTGGAAAAACCAACACCCACACTAAAATGAACAACAAAAACCCTTTTCTCCCTCCAAACTGCAATCAGGATAAGATCTGTAAAATGAAGCAACCCCTGTTTTATCCTTGTTAGCTTGTGCAAAATACACTTCCTTTACCACTTTTCCAAAACCAAAACTTCAGTTTCCCAGAAATTGTTCAGAAAAATCCTGAAATGAGAGCAATTCCATCACTTAAAAAAAAAAAAAAAAAGGGGGGGGGGGGAAGAGAGGCTCAATCCTCAAAATGGTAAATGGTGTTTATAAAAGATCGTAGAAGATCCTGGCAAACGAAGTAGGAACTCCTGGTTTTCCCCATTCAAAATAGGGCTGTGATCTGGATATTCTGCAGTACATGTTTTGAATACGGCTGTCCCTTTGATGGGAACTGCACCGTGCACCTCTAATACCATCCCACTGAAAAGATCTGTTGAAACAAAAGATAGTCATAGGGTTTTCTTTAGGTATTTCTAGTGTAAATCCAACAAGAACTGAGACCATTATAAGGAACATAGCAGCATGAGTGACACAAATACTAAATAATGGAGTAGGAAAGAGTTTGTTGGATGGTGAAAGTAATGGCTGATAAACTGTCCTTTCCTTTGCATTCAATACATAGATATCTTAATTCTTTATCCCTTTTGAGATTTTTCTTCTCTGTTAGGCTGCACCTGCAATTTACTGACTAAATCACTTCACTGTAATAAACTGGTGCTCATTTCAAAGCTTTTTGTCTGTATGAAAGTTGTGCATGTAACTGCAAGCTGAAGGGGCACTGCAGGACACAGACACCAGGTACTAGTTTTTCTCTGCGTAGGCACTGTCAGCATATGGGCCATGATCCTGGTTTCTGTAGCTCATCAACAAATAATATATGTGCTTATATATGTGTATGTACGCTGTGATTCTCATGGCATTGCAGGGTGGTGGTAGGTTTTCCTATACTTGCATAACTTAGCCAATACTGACTCTTTGTCCAATCTATCTTGTTTTTGTTTTTGTTTGTTTGTTTGTTTTACTTCATAAAGTACTTTAAGCATATTAATTTGTGGAAAAGCCTTGACAGAAATTTACACTTTCTGTTTTGTTGTAGCGAGGCTGGCAGCTGGTCCTGAAGGATCAGGCAGAATTTCCTTATAGATTACAGCAGCTTGCTGCAACAAGGCTGTTTCCAGGCAACTAGTTCCTGTGGTTACTGGCTTTTCAGTATCTGCATTGCTGAGGATTCATTCAGCTTGAGGTGGGGAAACCTGCTGAATTATGGACAGAAAAAAGACAGGTTTCTAGTTGTTTATCAGTTGATTTTCTTTTTTTTTTTTTTACTTTTTACTGAAGTACAAATCTTTTAGACTTTGTTTTTTAAGTGTAGTTGGATTTTGCCAAGAAGCAATGTTCATCTTCAACTCAAAACATGCGTACACTCATATCTATCTATAAACACATGTAAAGTAGTTAATTGGCTGTCGTCGTGGTCCGGGTGCCAGCGTCCGTACCGCCTCCCAAAAGGGAAGAGGATCGAGGGAAAGGCGAGACACTACCCCAACAAGCTCATAGGCAACCACAGAGATTGATGAGCATTTAACAAGTTTATTACCAAATATATTCTAACAAAACC
>JAVSBS010028433.1:63734-82795 GCA_033124195.1 Coracias cyanogaster | reverse complement strand
CCCCCCCCCCCCCCCCCCCCCCCCCGCAAATCAGTCCTTTTATACAAATTAAACATTCATTTGTGCTAGGATGGTAGACCTGAAACTGCCCCTGAATAGATCTCACTAAGTTGCTCTTATCAGAGAGAAGTCAGTTTTCCTCCTCACCAGTGTTCCAGCAATCTTCATATGCATCTGCTACTAAAGATTATTTTTTGACAGATGGGGGAGAGAAATGCCATTTTTCTTATGCATAATGTGGTGTGTAATACTGCATACAGACATTTAAATTATCTGTAAAGATTTATCTCTGATCTCTGCAGTAAAATACCACCTTATTTACAATTAAATGAAAAACTCTATTTGCCAGACTCTTCCAGACAAGTATTTTAAATATCACAAATCCATTGTTTGCTTCAGATTCAATGGTTATTTGATTTAGTATCTTAGGGTTTGCAGGGGGCATGGATGACAACATGACAAAATGAAGCAATGTTCAAGTCCTGGAAGGTGCTGAGAACTTCAGTCTTCCACTAAAAGCCAGGAGAACTGATGGCACTTGAAGGCAAACTTGTTAAATAGAATAAAATTCAAAAATTAAAAAAACAGCAAACCTTCCCAAAGCTAATGTGGGTACACATTTTGGAAATCATTGTTCTGTGTTCGCTGTTAAGTTACATGTTGTGACTGAGTAAATCAGCAAGACCTTAAATATTCTACCATGCGAACATTCTTGACTGGCATATAATCATCTTTCTGGAACAAACTGAGTAAACAAGTGAGAAATTGTGTTAAAATAATGCTTTTTCTGAGTTATTGGGTGACAAACTGTATTATGCTGTCTGTTCCCCAGCACAAACATAAAATTTGCCAATGATGTTGCTGGTTTGACATCTTTTTCCGAATGGCAAGACTTGAGCTTTTTGTTCTTGCTTTCAATTTTTTTTTAATTTTAGTGACTTTATTTGAAAATGGGGGAAAAACAATTTTTAAATTAAAGCTGCATAAACTTTTGCTAGTAAGGTAATTGACTCCAACTACAAGTGGAATCAGGAAGACTTTGGAAATTAGCTGATAGGACTTATGCTAAGAATATCTTTGCATAAGTTCTCTGCATTGAGATTGAGTCTTCAAATCCATGGATTTTCTAGCTCTGGGGATGATGCTCTCTTTAAATGGTCTGCTTAGCTTGAGAAGCGCGCAACACAGTAGCTCTTCAACCTGTTTTTATTAATTAATGCTTTGTAGCTAGTAAGGACGGCAGCAAAAACTGCATAGTAGACTTTTGTGTATGTGAAAACCCATCATGTAATTAGCTTTAAAAGAGCATAATGAGAACATTGTAGGTTATTCATTATTAAGGTGACAGCAGTAACCAGGTGGAAAAAAAAGACCACATTACAAAGGAACTTGCATGTGGTTTTGCTTGGCTTAAGTTGCTGCACACCTATCTATTTCAACTTGGCAGTAGTCAGCAAAGTCCCTCCTGATGGCAGGTGCACCGATGCAGAGAACTCCAGTGTCATAAGTCTCAGTAAATGTGTGTGCCTTTGTATGTATACGTTTAGAATCATAGAATCATTAAGGTTGGAAAAGACCTCTAAGATGATCAAGTCCAACCGTCAGCCCAACACTATCATGACCACTAGACCATGTCCTGAAGTACCATGTCTGCGTGCTTTTTGAACACCTCCAGGTGGTACATATTATGCATATATGTATACATAATACATGTATCAATTTGCTAAATGAAGTGGCAGGATCTGACTGTCTCTGAGATTGCAGAGAATTTAGTAACTCAGTGGGAAAAGGGACATTTGGGAGGAAGCTTCAAGTATCATTTGCAAGATAACGGTTGCTTTTTTTCATGCCCATTCTGTCAAGCCTGCACATGTATCTGAGATTCAAATAGTCTGCATGTCAGAAGGTCACACCAAGGTAGCTAACAAGTGCAGGAGAGTCCCAAACTGGTTTTGTTACTTATGTCAAAATAAATGATTGTTATAATGCTAGAAAATAAGTAGCCATTATTGTGATTTACCAGTTCTCATGTGAAATGTTCATAGAGAAATAATGGCTCTTCCAAGCATGATAAAGTTTTTATTAGAGACCTGCATAAATCCTTTCATGTCTATGACATAACTTGAAGTCTACCATTTATGTCATTATTCAAGATAGCAAGAAGGAACATATAACTCTTGCACAAAATCAGATAGTTATCAGCTAAGAGATGTTGTGTCAGATGAAATTCTGACCTAGAGTTTCCATGGACTTGCAATAATGGCTTGTTTTGTAATAATAAAGTATTTAATATTTAAAACCTAATTATAGAAAAATTATCTACAGTAATGCCTGTAGCGGCCATATTAAGCATACAACAGTTAGTTTACTAATATAAAGAGTTCATAAAAATAATGAAATAAAGTAAATCCTATAGATCAGAATCTAAAAATTTAGTGAGCAAGAACATATTTTTGTCTAAGAGGCTGATGTCAAGCTCTGCAAGCAATATGTAATGACAAGTGAATTCTTCTTTTCTAATAATGGCAATGTAATTTTTCTACTTAATTTTATATATAGTAAGCTGCAGATAGCTTTGCACAAACTATAAGCAAGCCAAGAATATAAGTACATTAGAGATTATATTCCTTTACAAAAATGAAACTGCAGCATCATGCCAGGGCATGGATTCAGTTGTAAAATTGTATTTTAAAAAAACTGCTGTTCTGTCTGAGAAAAAAAAATAATTGTAACTGTGTCCAACTCATATAAAAAAAATTGCGCTTAGGAGCATTTCTTACCCAGGAAGTCTGGTTACTTTTTAAGGCCACTTGATGTGATCTGCTCATGCTTAATATTAGAGGTACAAAAACCATCTAGTTCCAGTCCCCCTTCTAAGGGTAAAGTCACCTCCCACTAGACCAGGTTGCTCAAGGCCCTATCCAAGCCATCATACATCCGGTGATGGAAAATCCACAAGTTCCCTGGGCAGCCTCTTTCCAGCATCTCACTACCCTCAGAGTGAAAAGCTTCTTCCTTCATCAAATACCCTTTTCCAGTTTGAACCCATTACTCCTCGTCCTGTCACTACATGACCTTGCAAAAAGTCCCTCCCCAGCTTTCTTGTAGGCACCCTTCAGATACTGGAAGGTTGCATTAAGGTCTACCTGGAGCCTTCTCTTCCCTAGGCTGAAAAACTCCAACTCTCTCAGCCTGTTCTTGTAGTAGAGGTGTTCCAGCCCTCTGATCATCTTCATGGCACTCTTCTGGACCTGCTCCAATAGGTCCATGTCCTTGTGTTGAGGGCTCCAGAGCTGGATCCAGTACTCCAGATAGGGTCTCACAAGAGCAGAGTAGAGGGAGAGAATCACCTCCCTTGACCTGCTGGTCACATTTTTTTCTGAGGGACCCTAGGATACGGTTGGCTTTCTGGGCTGCACTCACACATTGTTTGCTCCTGTTGAGCTTTTCATCAACCAGCACTCCCAAGTCTTTCTCCTCAGGACTACTCTCCTTGCTCAGCCTGTATTTGTGCTTGGGATTGTCCTGACCCATGTGCAGGATCAATGCACTTGGCCTTGTTAAATTGATGTCTTGATTTGTGCACAATGAAGAGGATGTATAATATCTTTTTGAAGAAATCTTACTTGGCTTGTGTTTTGCTTAAATGTTGTAACTACAGATGCCCCAACCATTTTCCTGCTTCTTTTTCTATATCTCAGCCAATATTAAATAAAGAACAGATGAAGAGACTTGCTCTTGAGTTTTAACCCAGTGTGGGGAATCGATCCCCACTCATCCCAAGTAGCTAGTTATTTAAAGTTGTAGGATTTCATGTATGATTAATCTTTACTATGCAAAATATTTTGCAGAGGAAAACATGTCCTAAAAGCTTAGAATTTTGAAGTAAAGATGAACAGGAGTATACATATACTTTAGGTGTGTGGTTTAAGACTGTTTTTGGGATTTGGGGCATTATGACAAAAATGAAAAGGTGTTTGGAAGCAACAGAACTGTATGTATAACATACTGGATAGCAATGCTTGTGTCATGTCTGCCTGGAACTCTTCAATCTCATACTAGTTTCAACAAGTCCTTCCTAATTGTAATATTGTGAGAGTTCACAAATTACAATTCTGTTATTCTTCTTTCCTGTTGTCTTTCCACTTTTACAAATAACAGAGCTTGATTTTGTTGTGTAAGGACCTACATTACACACTGTCCTGCACCACAGTAACCTTAGCTACCCCTAAAAATATCTCAAACTCCTCTTTATCACTCCTATCTTCCCTCCATCCACAATATTGTTGTGTGTAGTTCAGTGATGTATTGTGTCTGGCTCCCGAAGGCAGGACTGAGCTCACGTTCCTGCTCTAATGGGTTATTTGGTGGACAAACCTCAGTGAAGAAAGGCAGTATTCACATTGTAGCAATACTTCCCTATTGTGTAGTTGGCGTTTGCAGAGTTTATAAGAAACTGGTATCTTTGGCCTATACTCTCCATGAAATTTATGTGAAATGAGTGATTAAGTTCAAAAGCTTCTGAAATCAACATGGCAGATGTCTGTATAAATAAGGAGTGTAATCACACAGCTTCATTTTTGGAGAAAACCAAGATAAAGAAACTGAATAAAAATCTGTTGTATCTAGAAGTTGGTCCTGATATTTATGCTTTTGCAAGCACTAAATCTTATGTTGTTTTGGAAACTTACTACCAATTTTCTTATGCAGGTAGAGTTACCATAACAATGTCATATTGCTGCTGAAAGTGTTTTTAATCTAATGTTTTTTCTTTTGCTGATTGAGAAGCAGGCAGTTTGCTATGAAGTGTTCTGCATTTGTCTTTAAGCATGCCACCTGCAACACCAACCGAGACTTATAAGTGAGATTCAGTCTGTTCCATCGTCTCACATACTGAATATCTTATACAGGAAATAAATTTTTTCCAATGATACTAAAGTATCTGACTACTCAGACTTTTGCAGTTGAGTCTTTAGTTGCTCAAAATGTAGTTTCATACTGTCAGATAGTCTGTAATATGGATTATGTACTTTCTTGGTCAGAGAAAGCATCATAATCAGATGCTGTGCTGGGAAAATGGGGGTGAAAAGGGCTATTAAATAAGTGTCACAAAAATAATCTCTGCTGGGTTTTACATTCCTATTTCTGAGTTAGCTGAAGATTCAGAGACTGGAAGTATATTTGTATAACTAGAGAGATCAATTTTTGTTTGAAGAAGTGCATCCTTATTCTGGTATGTGAAATGCAAGAACGGCTCCCACTTGTGATAAACCGTGCTCTAATCTGGATATTTTGAATGAGGCAAGGTGAGAAACGAGTATTTGTATCACACTACACCATGTCTGCATTTCTGATGCCACTCCACCCCCATGTTTGGCTTTTTATTGAGCATGTTGTCAAGACTCGTTAAATGAAGAGTAGATAGAGTTTTGAGGTAACTTCTGAATAAGGGGGTTAAACTGCTTTTGCAAATGTGCAGCCTATATTTGGAGTGATATGGTTCTGAGGGGGAGCAGAGTGTGATAATTAGCAGGTTGTTCAGCACTTACTATGATATTCTGAAAGTACGTGCCTGACTGGGAGCTTTCTGAGAGGAAAGTATGAGAAATGCCAGGGTGTAGTTTGCAGAAAGGAAATCTTTATTCTTTTGAAGCTAATGGAAATGGTGTCATGGATTTTTAGAGGCTAGACTCTCTATTTTCATGTTTTTTTACAGAATTCTTTGTTTGACAGTCCAACTCTGGTGATATTCTGACTGCCCTAGAGCATATTAATAATGGCAGTTGCACTAAAACTTCCTAGTGAAAAAGCACAATACTGATTTAAGTGTGAGAAAGTAACCTGGAAAACTATGTAGAGGTTTCGTTTATGCAAAATGTGAAGCAGGTTGTGTGACATGGGAACAAACGATTGGTAATGAGTAGTAGTTTAAAGCACTGAGTAGCTAGATCATAAAGTATAAATCTTGCTCTATTTTCTTATCTTTGGTTGTTATTACTTACAAATCTAATGAGATTGGCTGCAAAATTAACTTTCCATGGAAGGTTCATAAAACAAACAAGAACAAAGTATTGCTAGAAGGGTGAATTTTATTCAGTGTGTTAGATTGTATTAGGATGTGGCTTTTCACAGTCTGATTAGAATGTTACACATGCCTGGGAATTAAGAAGAAAGAAGATGTAGCTACATTTAAAGAAAAAAAAAAAAAAAAAAAAAAAAAGTGTGGCTCCAGAGCAGCTTCTTAAAGGGAGCACTTTGACCTTGAAAAAGACAAAACGGGAACAAGTGTAAAATAGAAAATAATCCTGCTATTAACACAAAGTACACAAAAGAATGAAGAAACAGATAAGAGGGCATTATTCATACGAGTCAGACATATAGATCTATTAAGAAGAAATCATAGTATAATTAAGATGGTAATGTTTTATTTTCAATCTGTTCTAAGATACCATGAAAATAAAGGATTTTAAGTGCCTGGAACAACAGGCATTTGGTATTTTTTAATGAAATCTTTCCAAATATTTCTGTAGTTTTTGTTGTAGATTCTAAGTGCCTCAATTTAGCATCTTGTTATATATATACTATATCACAGAAATACTTTTTACTGGCATTACTGCAAAGAATGCAAGGCTGCAAATTGAGGAGCAGCTCATTTATTGCAGTAAATAAAAAGGGAAGTGTCACAGCCTTAAAATTTGTTGTTACAGTGGAGATCTTTCCTATGCTTCTCTGTGAGCAATCAGAATATGTGTAACAGCATATATTGTTTTCATATAGTCATAAATAGGGAGAGTCCTTCAGGGTAAAATATTGATTGAAGCAGACTTATTGATTTGGCTGTCAACATAAAATTAATATGTATTTGTAGGTTTTCTTTGTTATTTAAAATTTTGGATTCAGAGCAGAAAATTTGTGGGCTAGCAATTAACATTTTCCTTGGTAAATTTGATTTAATTGGGAAGCAAATGCAGGGAAAGAGCATCCTGATTTAAACGTGATAAATGCAACATCTAATTTCTTCTACCAGGCTAGTGGGCAAGATAGGTGATGGGATTAGTGCAATGTGTAGAATATTCCCTAAGATTTTTTTTCTCTTAAAACTGCTAAACTATTTCATATGCGTAATATAGTATAAAAAATATTTTTTCTTCTCTTCATCTTAACTATTTTGAATATTTTAGTTAGAATTTTATAGAATAGCATAGAATATACTGCTACAAGATGATACTTGGGATAAGTTATTCAGTGTCTGTGTATTTAATTTATTACTTGTTCGTCTTGTCCTTGTAGCCAAAAACATGCAAAATGGGTAGGATGATTATGACCAGTGTGAAGATTGTGTATGACCATTTAAAAGATGACAGCCTGAGTGCATCAAATTGTCTAGGTATTTTAAACTGGGTCACTTCTACCAGCTATAAAGAAAAGATGCGTTCAGTAACAGTGGTATATTCTAGACAACTTTTCTTGGTGGTTTTGGGAGGTTTGTTGTTGTTGTTGTTTGGGGTTTGTTTTGTTGTTGTGAGGTTTTGTTTGTTTTTGCTTTTTTAAATTTTGACTTCCCCCATATGTACTTGTATAAACATTGAAAGCTACGAACAGTTTATTTTAATTTTTGGTTAAAACTTTGTTCAATTCGGACTGCTAGTTATAATATTTCTTTAGCCACAGGTGAGAAATAATAAAAAAAAATAATAGATGTGTGTGAGATAGTGAAGTTGGTATCATCAGTTGATATATACTTTGTGGATTGTTTTATATCATCTTGTATTAACAACTTCCTTCTAAGCAGTTTTCTCTACACAGTCTTTCTCCTTTGTCAAATAAAGTAGTGTTTATTATGAAAATTTCAGGGAGAGATAACAGCTCATCAAAAATTGTACATCTGCTTTTATCTTCCGTGTGTTTCAGTGGTAGACTTTGCTTGAAAATGCTCTAATATGTTGACAATGACGTTGCAGAATGCCATCATTGTTTTTGTGAAGATGAGCCGAAGGTTTGAATGGTCAGGTCTGGATTTATCAGGTTGATTACAAAAGTTTTTGCACCATGTTCCCAAATTACCTCAACTTGATGCCATGTATGGTCCTACTCAAAATAACATTGTTGTGCTACTCAGCTCTCACATAGATCTGAATCACTTATGTCACGTTTAAAACAAACTTTATTTTGTAGATAAGCCATTATATTAAGCCATGGTGCTATTCAGCTGTTTTTGTTCAGGAAACCTCAGCCATAGAAGTGTGTACAACACTGGTAACATCTAGAACACATTGTGTCAAATTGGGCAGTGTTAAGTCCCTTTAAATGTATGAAATGAGAAATGTGTGCAGCAGTCCTTTGCTCCCAGTAATGAATCTACAGACTTTTAATCCTGTGTGGGATGACATAGCAAGTCCTGATTTTTTTTATAATAATGTAACCAGCAAGAGAAGACTAGAAGCTACAACGTGTCTGTCCCTTTACTAGAGCATTACTCAGCATGCAGGCTTAAAAAAAAACCAAACCAAACTTCTGAAGAAAAAAAACCCAAGAGCCACACACAACCCCAATATAGTGCTCTGGAAAACGTCTTTTTCCCTTAGGCAGAAAAAGTCTGAAGCTAGGGCCCATGTTTTGAGCTACAAAGTAGCTTTGAAACTGTAATAGGCAGCAAGCCAGCTTGTCCATTTTATTCTATTTTTGAGAAATTTACTCACAAGTTCTTGTAGTATTTAATTTTTAATATTAAGTAGAAGATACAATTTTTTGTAATGGTTTATCATCTTAAAATACTTCGGCTATATGAAAGTAGTAAAGTATCATGGAGGCATAACCACAGAATTCTTGCTTGCAAATGTGGGTGTTGAATAAATATCAAATTAGTTCTGGCTCTGAGTGTAAAAGTAAATATTCCTATCACATACTGAACACTCTGCCTAGCATTTTTTTCTTGCAAAATGTTGCTGGAGGGAAAATTTCTGTTGATTCTTCATATTTTTACTTCAAAAATTGTAAATTCAAATTAGTAATTATTTTTTGTAATTTAACTTCATAATACTTCTTAAATTGAATAATCATGAACCTTGTGCTGTCATCTTCAGGAGTCTCTTTAGAAGGAAGATCCTGTGTTTTTCCTAGCATTGCTGTATGTTGGTACAACCTATATACAAACACTGAATTAACCCCCATGTTTATGCAAAATAAAATAGCATAACTTGTATGGAAGAAAACAGTATTTAAACATGATTTTTAGTCGAAGTATTAGGACTTGGTCATCTTTCCTATGAAGTGATTTAGTAGTGTTATGAAACTTCTGCTAATGCAAAAGAAGACATTTGCATTATGTCACACGAACTTTGTGGGATGTTCTGTAGTGTTTTCAGGTGGCTTCAAATCAGAGACAAATTATATCATCAATATTCAACTGCGTTTCATAGCAGTTTTACTCTGGAATGTGTTTGTAATGGTAAGGCTTTCCAGGTCTGCATGTAGCTGTTGCTTGGAGAGATTTCACTAAATACAAAAAAAGCCAAGATTAGGTAATATTAAGGTGATACTACTTCCTTTTTATAGATTAATGTTGGATGTGATGGAAGATATGATGTTTTTTAGAAAGTGAGCAGAATATCCCGTTTCTAGATTCAGTGGCATACCTGTAAACAGCAGTGCTATATTAAAGATAAATCTTGTGCCCTCTCAAGGTCAGAGTTTAAGAACCTTCTGCAACAAAACCATTTATATGCTATTTGGTCTGTCTTGTTAGATAATTATTTTGTCTTGCTTTGCTTTGGTTGTTGAATATTTAATGATAAAACACCATTTTCTGGTTACTTTGTATTATTGAGTTATTGAGGCTGTTGTTAAGGGTACTGGGGTGATCTTATCTACATACAATGTTAAATATTGATGGGTGCTGGATCGAAGCTAGGGTCCTATGCATGGCTTCATAAGCAAGGATCCTTATCTGCCATTTTCTGTTACAGGATCATAGAGATTTTAGGATCTAATCTGAGAGCTGCAATAATTGATATTAATTCCTCTTTACTATGAAGATTATTTCAAAATAACTCATCCATACAGTAAGGATCACTGAAAAATTAGAGCAATCATTTTGTGGAACAAAGCTCTATTTTTCTGAAATGAGAACTGCAGCACAGCTGCAACAACTGTTTGGTTTTTTTTTCAACATGAGTGCAACAGCAAGTTTTAGACTCCTATGTAAAACCTAGTCGGAGTCTTAGCACGTTAATTGGAGTGATCTTTAATGGTATGCTGTGTAAAAGAAATTAATACTCACCCCCCTCCCCTCAAACATTTTAGGTAGAGATAGCAAGAGACTATTCTTGATTACTTAAGTGTTCTATGGGTGGCAGCTTTTAGTAGTTACAATTTACTGAACTCTGAGACTTCCATCTTCAAACCACTTGGTGCAGAAATGGAGCAAACATTTCAACTTTCCTAGAAAGAAGGGGAGTCAGCTGTAGCGTGTGAACTTCTACAAGTGGAAGCACTACTTTGCCTGTGGGAGTTTTGTAAAACATGTCCAGCAATTACCATTCCCATCTGCTGAGCTGAGGTTCAGATATCAAAAAGGAAAAAGGTATGCTTTTTAAATCTGGTGACTGAAGCATTTAATATCTCTGGGAATTTATAATATGCACGGTTTTGCATTATTAGCTTCTATTAAGTCCACAGTTTAGTTTGTGAATCAAAGACTGTTTACAATCTCAAGTGAAATAGTTTATGGATGAGAGAACTAAAAAAACCTAACTTTTGTTTTGCAGAATTTAATCACAGTAGGTAGAGGTGAGAGATTTCTTGGGTAGCATCTGTGCATGTGAAAATGTAGGATGTTGAATTGCACAGGAAATAATGTGCTGTTCATTAAAATAAAGGTAATGCTAATATACAACTTTCAGAGAACAAATTCAAGTGGTTTTTAAGAGAAAATAAGTAACGTGTCCCAAATAACAAAATAGTCATCATAGCTTCAGGAATAAGCACTGGGACTGAGTGCTAAAGTATCTGCTCCTTAGTAAGAGTTTCACAAGGAGCATTGTTTTATTGCAAATTGCACTTGTTGCTGAATGATCATACGTGTATTTTAAGTGAATAGGATATTCCTTCCTCTTGCATGTTCTAATACTTTACCATTTTTGGCAAAGAGGCTGTCTTAATGATCAAACTCTGAATGTATCCACCATGACGGTGGTATTACAATCGGTCCATTTTCACAGATCAACATTTTAAAATTTCGGCATTATTGTGGTATATTCTTCTCTGTATCAATCCAGTTCTACCAGTGACATCTTTCTGCATTTCTCACTGAAGTCTGACAGCAGTGGAAAAAGAGCAGGATCTTTGCTCTTCCTCCAGAGATCTTGCAACTTGTGCACAGTTGTGGAATCCATTAGGAGCTGCTAATTCTCTAATAACTGAAAGCAAGCAGGAATTTAAAGACTGCTTGGAGAGAAAGAATAAATGAAGTATCAATGATATTTGGTACTGTCATGTGGAGAATGCAAATCTATTTTTTCCTGTTAAAGTGTAAAGATCAAATTGTCCTGCTGTCATGTTTGTTAGGTGTGCAGTGACATGAGAGATTCACAACACATTCCATTTTCGAAAAGGTAATTTACTTTCATGGTTAACTCCTGAGAGGCTGTGTTAAGTAGCTACAACATGCACGTGGAAAGAATGTTCACAATGACATAGAATGAAAATACCCTTGTTAAGAAACTTTCAAGTCTAAAAGTCTACGAAAGCAAATTCATCAGCTACCATAACATTTATCTTATACACTGTATAAGTCCAGGGTGAAATAAAATTGTTTCTGATGGCTGTAGATTAACTAGTAAGTTTGCATACATTAGGATCTCTGCACTTGCAACTTCTGGCACTTAAGAGATTTGACCTTAAATACCACTGATTTATGGTTTATTAATTGCTTTTAGATAAGCCATATGTAAGGATTATTTAAATAAATACTTTTTTATATCTGAAAACACATACAAATTATTCAATTTATGATTCTGTAATAATGCTACTACAGCTTTAAAGTGTTTGGTTGGGGTTTTTTTGTTGTGTTTTTTCTTCTTAATTGACTTAAGTGTGTGTTCTGAATTTAGATACCCAAACAAATGCAGAAAATTGGCTCATGTACATTTCAGGCACTGGCCAAATGAAAGAGCATTGGAAAGATATTTCAATCAAAACCATCTCAGTAGTACGTAGTTTTAAAAAAAAACCTGTCAACATCAGACATATGTATGATCTCCTCCTCCTCCCAACTCTTCAAGAAAATAAAATCTTGTCCATGCAAATTTCCTCATGAAGCTGTTTCTGCATCAAGTAAATCACTCACATTAGTGCTTCAATTCAAGAGATGTGACATGTGATCTTGCACCATGTCTCATCAGACCACAGTAACTGGAAGCAATGGCAAGCGGAAGTGACAACTCCTGCCAGACCATGGAAATACAGTAGTGTTATAACCTAGTAACAGGGACAATAATGTGTGTCATGCTTGTTAGTCCTTTTTTGAAAGTTTTTATGTCTGGTTTTATAGAGAGTAAAAGTGGTATTAGATGCTAACTGTGCCAGAGTAATGTCTGATTTTTATGTAAACTGAAGAAGCCTGATATTTCAGAATTAAGACTAATTCTGACCTTGAGTTACGTGCTTTCGTTGTCATCACTCTGAATTGGCACTGTACTTATTAGGGCTAACAATTCTATTCACACTGGGAAGGAAAGGTTGATATCATAGCATCCTGTGTCACAGCACCCCATGAAGTCACCACGTTATCATAACTGCAACCCAAGAAAATAAAGACAATTTTTTTTAAAAAAAGGGCTTGGGGTTATGGTTGCTATTGGGGGATAAAAACACAAAAAAACCTTTTTTTCTTATAAGTTTAAGTAGCTATAGGAACTGTATTACAAGTCAGCAGTACCTTCTTTGTGAAGGAAGGCTGCAGTCTGGAGGGAGATGGGAGAAAGACTAAATGAAATACCTTTACATAATGGTACATTGTGTCTCAATTAGGAACACTAAAGTAAAGTGATTTAGGGATCCTGAAAGGAAATAAAGAGCCTGCAGTTTTAGCTATACAGAGTAAAATGTCTTATTCCTATTTTGGGATATTATGAAATCATGTATTTATTTTGTCATGAATGTTGTTACTGTTTGTATTGTTGGAGTACACAGAAACCATGGTATGATTATGCACCCCTCTCTGTCATACAGAAGTACACATTTCAACATCCCTGAGGTAGAAACTTTTTAAAGTATGACAAAAGACAATAAATAAAAGTGAAGAGCCTATTGGGATATAAAGCTTTAGTCTCATAGTCTCATAGCTCTGCATAAGCATTTTCAACTTTAGGTCTGATTTTTTTTTTTTTTTTTTTAGTTGCTTGCAATGCTATGAACATCTCTTGATGACAAGCAAGGTGGTAAAATAAGTTCTGGCAAATCTTTTAAATGACATGTCAAGACAGATTCCCATTTGCTGTCCTTTTAGAAAATATTGATTTTATTGTGTGTGTGCATCACTGTAAAGGATAATTATCTAAAGAGAATGTGAAGATGATGGTTATGCAAAGGTCCTCCTAGAGAAAAAGGTCAATAGTGGAGAAAGTATATGGGGTATTGCAAGCTGTATAGTGGGCAGGTCAGAAATGGTAGTCTCAAAGAAAGAAAGATATGGCTTATACCACAAAAGATTTCAACTGTGGAAGCAAACACCTGCTTTTTGAAGGTGTTATTTATATTTACCTAAAAAAAATGTTTCATGTGTTAGGCTAAGAGGATAAACTTTTTTGACAGGAAACTGGATTTACTGTACATAAATTACATTTATCAAACCTATGAAAGGAAACTTGTGATTCAGAGGGGAGTTGATGAAAGAAACATTGTGTGAAGCTGAAAACCATAAAAATAGATTTAATATAGAAGCATTTCCTGCTCATTCTTTACTGAGTTTTCTTGTATCAGTGGTGCTTGACCTTGTGACTGCTTTCCAGGTCTTGCAGCATTTTCAATATATTTTGAACAACAACAACAAATGTTTACCAACTTTCTGATTATATTTTTAATTAGACCATACTTTGACCACTGAATGTGCAACTGAATAGGATGAAAAGATCCCCTTCCAGTTATGAATGCTGTTCTTTTTTTTCCTTTTTTTTTTTTTTTTTTTTTTTTACGGTTTTGATTTTCCAAGCTCAGAAAGGTCAGGGTTATTCAGCTTCCACTTGGCCTCCTACTCTGAACAAGTAATCCACGTTTCAAACACATTACAAAGTCTGGCTCTGATAAGAGGCATTGAAGAGAGCAACAGAATTCCAGCATATTAGTCTGACTTGACTGCACCAATTACAGGACAGGCATGAACAAAAGGCAGTAATGCTCTTGGGAAGGAGGCTTTCCCATATGGATGTGTGCTGTGGCTAGTGCTTAGCTGACTTTATAGTCCTCTTTGATAAGTGATCAAGAACAATTATGTTTCTGTATACAAGCACAAAAGGGAAAATGTAAAGAAAATTCATGTTATCACCTTTTATTGTTAGGATTTAATTACAAGTCTAACAGAGGCTCTGTAATTGACCTATAATATGTGAGTGAGATCCCCTAGCAGGAAAGGGATGTGTGCTTTTTAAAAACATGGAGATACAGTGGGGCTCTAGGGAATTAATTCAGCTTTCTCTATTATTTAGTAATTTTAATTTGCTATTACAGCAAGGGTATTTTTTACATTAATAGTTAAACTAGAAAAGCAATAGCCTATCATAAAAATGTTATTTTTGCTAATTATCTGAATGATTTTAAGAGTGCTGTTTCATTCTTTTTGTGTTGTTACAGCATACAAATGTTACTTTAAAATTAAAAAAAAAAAAAAGTTAGTGTAGGAAACACCCCACAATCAAATTGAATTGTTACAAAAGAAATGGTCTTCATAGATTTGGGTTTTTTTTAGTAAACATGTTAGCTTAAGTAGAAGACAGATCATCATACTGTACCTCTTATTAGACTTCCATTTTCTCTGTTATTAATTTCAGCTACTGTTAAAGATTTATTATTTTTTTAAAGCACTCTACTGGAAGAAAATTCTGCTGTGATTTCAGATTAAGACATATAGTCTACAGATACTCATAAAAGTATAGATCAGCCTACAGCCATTCGCAGAAGAAATGGTGCATGAACAATACAAATTCACAGAGGACCTGTGAAGAGAAAATGACTTTGCTGGAAAATGGAAGCAAGAGAGAAGAAATGTGGTTGAAGCATACGAGATTGAACTGTGCTCTATAAATATATATAGAACTTTTGTCATTTCTTATTAAGGCTATTATAAAGAACTTACACAAATTATTTCTTCATTTGGGTGACAATCATACTTCAACTCTCTTTTCCTTGCCCGTAAGAAGTTTGAGAAGTGCCAATTTATTTTTGTGTAGTGTCTCATGTTTTAAGTGAATTACTTTTTTTACTTTTTTTTTAAAAAAAATATATATATGGCCCTGGAATAATAAATAATACATGTTATTTGCCTAAAAGCAAAACTGCAGCTGCAGTCACAAGTAATACAAAATTAGTGCCATGGTGCAATGTTGAAGATTATTTTTTCTTTCTTTCTTTTTTTTTTTTTTTTAATTCCCCCAGAGATTTGAATCCATTAGGGTCTCTGAGTCAATTGAGACACAGATGGAGCTAGTCAAATGTGGAGCGTGGCCAGGATTCCCGAGACTTGTTTTCAGTCTATTTTCTAGTCAATAAGTTTCAAAGGAAAAAAAAAATGATGGTGGCACTGATGGTAGTGCCTTCCCTGCAGAAAGCAGAGAGGATAGAGTATTTCCATGGTGAATTAAAATGTGCAATTGCTGAGCAATGAAAACAAATTAAGGCAAATTCAGTAACTTAATTTTAAAAGCAACTGTGAGCTTTAATTGTCATAAATTCAGAACTAATTAAAAACATGTTGACAAAAATTGGACCAACAGCTTGTCATTTTCAAATCTAAGTGAAATGCAAAGTGCTGAGAATAAATTACCAGGTCTGAATTAACTTCTTAAGTTTTTAGTGCATTTGCAACATGTAGGGTATCTCAGGATATTGACGCAAAAAAGAAAAAAGGTGCTAGGAAATATTCTTTCTATATGACTCATATTTTACAGATGAGATCTGGGCTCAGTGTCTAAACTTTGAGATCTGAAAAATCTTTCTCAACAACTAGATCCAAATGGGTGATTCAGTCCTATCTTAACTCTGTGCTAGATGAGACCTAGGCACGTACCATCTCCTCTCCTACCTCACAACATGCAAGGAAGGAGTAAATCTGGGGACGTGGACTGTAATGTGCAGCTCCAGGAGGTCCAGATGGGTCCCAAGTCTGGATTATTAAATAAAAAACCACAAGATGTGCTGTGGCACGTAACTGCCCCCTCAGTATGTTCCCATCTGCTCTGATAATAACTAGGTATAATGTAATTTTAAAAGAATACTGAAATCACTGGTGGTTAACTGTTTCAGGATTGATAAGTTCACAAAACACGCCTCCATATGTTAGTTACATTCAAGAACTACAGTAATTTAAGACTAGTGTTCTTCTAGGAAATAGTGTGCATAAAGCTACTTTGCATCTTCAAAATACTAACGTTGGAAGTTTGTATATGCAAGATTGTGCTGAACTACCATATGACTGGAATGCCCTTGCAGTTAGTATTTCACATCTTTCTTCTCAGTAAGATAAATCCAGCTGTAATATTCCAAAGCAATCTCTGCATCATTGTGCATGTACTTTAAAACATATCACAGGTGCTACAGGATGACTAACTGCAGAATTCAGAAGCGTGATGTGACATTTTTTGCTTTGGTGTGCTTGTGTGTCACCATGGACTTCCAGAACTGGACAATACTGTTATACAAATCTTAAAGACCTTGAAACTAGGATCAAAAATACAAAGTATTTTATAAAGTACAGCCTATAATGAACACCCTTTCACCTTTACACAAAATCAGTAAAGGGCTTATAATATCCTAGATGTCTTTTAAAATACAAACGTAAAATAATTAGCAGAGTGCTCTAGGTTCCATCCTAATATGAGGTGTAAATTTACAAGGCCTGTATGTGAACTGCATTGACTGATAGTTCATATCAAGTGATTATTTTGCTTTTAAAAAAAGACTTAATGACAAGCATGCCAACGTGAGATTTTTGTTCTCTGAGCCAATTAGTTGTTTATAATTGAAATTTCCTGAGTGACTTTGCAGGCTTTGGCATCCTGTGGTGAGTCTTTTGGAAAATGAATGAGAACTATATATATAGCTAGCAGAAAGAGGAATAAAAGCATATGTAGTGGAGGACCAGGTGAAGCTCTGCATGCCTTCTTTGCTAGTTAAAAGGTTTAGTTAACTTTTAGGGTAAAATTAAGCATGTAACCAAATTCCAGCCTGTTTTCCTTTCTACAGACTGAATTGCTTAACTGCTGTCCCAAATAGAGTAGAATAACACAATATATCAGCTACAGGAAATGGTTAAGCATTTAGTTCACTAAAATATCGATTATTCTGAATTTCACAACCCCTTTTGAAGGATAGCATCCCTAGCCCTAGGAACGCCATGGAAGCTTGGAGTCTGTCTTCAAGAAGTATGTGAGTGCAATAGTGTTGAACAGAATTATTTGAAATGGGTTATAACTAATATAGAAATGTATTAATACTCCAGTACACTTTACATGATAAAACTAGAAGTATGTATTTATGTTTTTGAGATGATGCAGCTGAAAAGAAAAAATGACCTCTGAGTTTTCTGTGAATATATGATAGAAAATTTATTCCTTGTTGCCAGGATGATTCACTTTTTTAAAGAACAGTAGTTTCACTGAATGAAGTTTACTTTGCATTCTTCTCTATTCTAGTCATTTAGCTCACTGCTTGTAAAGTACTAAGGTCATATCCAAATAGTTGAACTTGAGCCTAATTTTATTTATTTTTAGAATCATATGTGTTTATGTGATGATTTGCAATCCTCAAGCAATGGTGGCTAATAAGCTGTGGAATCTGTATATTGGGATACATGCAACAACTTTAAGGCAGGACTGTATATTCTTACACAATTAACACCATAGCTGTATTTTTGTTAACTTTCTGCATTAAGTTGTCAGACTCAAGGGTAGGAATCATTTGAGGTGCTACATTTGAAGTATAAATGATATAATTTATTTTTCAAGGCAACAAAATACTTAACTGAGAAAATTTCGTGTAACAAGGTTCAATAAAGTAACACATTTTCCTGTATATTGTTTATGTAACTGGGAGTAATTGACCTTTACTTAATGAGCCTCTCTGTGGTGCACCTTACTGCAAAAATAAAGACATATACTTTTAACACTTGTTTCTTATAATAAACTTTAAATTCACAGAACTAGCAAATTCAAAATAACTATAAAAGACTTTCTAATATCTCTTACTGACTGTACCTTGTATATGCTGTGAAGGCCTTTGTAGCAAGTCCTTAGTGCCTTTTTGTTCAGTTACCATGGTAACTTTTCCACAGCTAAAAAGAGTTCAATAGCATCAATTCTTTTCACTACCAAGAAAAAGTGTTTGATTTTTAATGAAAATAAAAAACAACGTAAGTTTTTAAGGAATTTATACCAAACCAGTTTGTATATTCTGAAAAGTATATCTTGAAATGCTTTGAGCTTTTTGTTTTGTTTTGTTTAGGTTTCTAAAGAAATTGCTGAAATCGGGGGGAGGAAGCAAGTGATTTAATGAAAATACATTAAGAAAGTCTTCCCTGGTTATAAAATATATATAAATAGATATCTATATTTGTGCATGTGTTCACATATATGCAAATGGACTTACATTCATATAATAAACTGTTGTGATGGCTTGGCTTTGGCTGAGCATCGGGTACCCACCAAGCCTTTCTATCATCCCCCCCTTTTCTCTTCCCCCTCAGCAGGGCAAAAGGGGAAAGAAAATACCCTTGTGGGTAAAAACAAAGGCAGTTTAATGGAGAAAAAAAAAAAAAACAAAAAAAGCCAAGCCACGGCCTCATGTGGAAGCGA
>JAVSBS010028433.1:44446-54988 GCA_033124195.1 Coracias cyanogaster | reverse complement strand
TGTAAATACCCGCGGGCCGCTTTGAGGACCCTGACGGGCCGTATCCGGCCCGCGGGCCGTAGTTTGAGGACCCCTGCCGTAGCTCATTTGGTCACTTTTGATCTAGTTATTGATGGTGGCTGAAGGAAGCTCTGAGAATGAGGTGCCAAAAGAAATACCAAATTCACCAGAAGGCATATTGCTTCTGTAGCAACTTCTATGAGAAGACCTTATTTTTAAAAAATAGTTTTAACTGAATTATTAGTCATGTGACAGTGAATAAGATGGTGACGCTTAAATACTATTTTTGGCTAATGGTCTGTCTATCTTTTGAGGATCTTACATATCCAGAACATAATAATAATTTTTTTTTTTTAAAGTTCTTTTAACATTTGTAGCTAACATAATAGTTCCTCTAACTTTCTTCAAAGAAGAAAGGATTGTAATGCAGTATTAGGAACTGCTTGTTTAGATCAAAAATTTCTGGCAGGTAGCAATAGGCCATAAACACATCTCTCTGCTCATTATTTTAAACACCAGACTGCTTCAGTTAAGATATCAGCTTTTTGGGTCCTCTTTGTTTGTAGGATTCTTTCACTAGAAATATGCTCCTCATACACCCAGTAACTTGAAAACATGTTTTTTTGTTTTAAAATCTGAAATAAACTTTATTAGAGGATAGTATCTTTAATGGAATGGAAAACGTCGTAAAAAAATTGTTTTCATATTTAATTTCCCATGTTTATAGGGAAGCTAAGAGTTTTAAATAGCTTCTTCCAAATACATTTTGAAGACTGACATAGAGAGACAACAGACTTTTTCCCAGTGTTTATATGTATACATTGGTTCAATGATGCAGTCTTAGGCATAGATTGAAAAAATGTGACAGTTATGTGTGATACCCTCTAGAAGCTGTTTGCTTTGGTTTCACTTTTTCAAATAATTGCCATCGTTCTTATTGCTCACACAAATGCTAAATATTCATGTAGTACCTCTCTGACAGTAGTGCCAAAGTGGGTTTAAAAGATGGCTCATCAGGCATGTAATGCCATTGCAATGGCCTTCCGTCTACATCTCTGGAAAACTTATTGTTACCCAAGGCTTCCTTTAACAGCAGTTAATTAGGACCAGCAAATTGGTGGTTGTTCTTCATTGCATCCAAATCCCAGGACATGCTGCACTAATCCTGTAGTGCTGTTTGGTGCTGGAAGAGAGGTGTTCAGCTGGTGTTCTGGAAGTTTATTAGCATTGGAAATGTTCTTGGTCAGATCATTGAACTTGTCTATCATAATATCAAAAGAGTTAAATTCATGTAATGTGTTAGGTTTTGGACTGTTTTGGTTTTTGTTTTTCTTATTCTCTCATTTGAAATATATGTTAAATATAATACCAACAAAGTCAAAGCAATTTTAAGTATTTATTCATCTCCTAATCCACATTTTAATCTATGATAACAAAAAATGAATGCAAGCCTTCAGGTAAAACCCTCAGCAAGGAGTAAGATGGTATTGTTTTTTTCCAAGGAGCAGATCTGAAATTGGATTTTTATCCAGGACACAGACTGCTTTCAACCTTTGCAAGAACAACTGCATTTTTTTTTTTGCAGCTCTCCCTGGTAAGATGCAGGCAGAAGAAAGGCAGCCTGGGATGAGGAGGAGAAAGAGCTTTACATTTCCTGTGTCATCACTCAAACCAGATTCATTTTAAAACTTGCATTTGCAGACATTTTATATTTACAGAGATAAAAATTAAAAACATTTTCACTATTGTGATGTCAGTTTTTCTACCAGCTCTGCTTGCTCTAAGCAATCTGATATAGAAAGCCTCTGTGCTTCTGATCCTTTGAAAGCTGAAGATTTGTATTTTCCAGTTTAGCTCTAAAGTCAGTTGGAGCCTTGAGGCCTGGAAAAGGCCTTTGGTAGGTTGTTCAGCACAGTTTTTACCTTGGCAGAGTAACTGGAGCCTGTATGTATTTGTTAGTATAACGCTGGCCTGATTTCCCAACATCTGGCCAAAGTCCCTCATTGAGTTTTAACAGTGATTTTGAGTAAAACTAGTTTCTTATTCTGTGCTTGTAGTACTGTTATGTATATTTGGCATTTTGTAGTTTATTCTCAATTTAACAAGAATGCCTTTAAAATTACCATGTCAAACTTTGGGATTTTGAGTATTTGAAAGCCATTATCCACATGATATAAACTTTAGGACTTTCTAATCTACTTTTTAATGATATGACTGTTTGTAGGATAAAGATCCACTTATTTTCACCTTCTAGCAATCTAGTACTTAATGTACCCTAAGATGGCATCATCCCTAAAAACTCCTGCTCACTTTACTTTTCCTTCTCAATTTCAAGTTTGCTTCTGAAGTGCATAAACTGTGTGATTAAATAAAAGGAAATTAAAATTAGTGAGGAAATTGTATGGTCTGAGCCATTTCAGAAATGAATTAAAATTGCTGTTTAGTGAAATGGAGTAATTTATCATTTATATAGTGTTCCCTGTAAGTCATTTATCATGAGTGGCAACTATCATTTATCAATTTAATCTAATCTGAGATGGTGAGGAGGGATCAGAGGCTTACACTGCACAAATTCATACTTGTAATTGGCAACTGATTTAATGATTGTGTGTAAAATAAAACAGGAGCTGAAAAAGCTTTTTCAACTTTCTCCTCTGGTACTGCAACGTATTATACATGACTTTGTATCACTTATGCTGTTAAATTCTTGTTGTTAGATGGAATTTTACATTGCATTTCAGTTTACTTAAATGTGTAGTAGTCTTACTTGTGTGTTAGATACAAAGTGTGCAGAATTTGCCCATGTCTTTTTGAGATAACGTACTGATAGTTGACTTTATAAACAGACTATGGTAGTCCAAATTTGGTTAGGACAACTAACCAAAGTCTACTTCTCTTGTCATCTGAGTGCAGAATTTTTTCCTGGAGAAGGTCTTGAAATGGTTCTCCAGCTCCTTAGATCTTTGGAATTAATAAACACTTGTATGGAATTTTTCTGCTAAAGAAGAATATAAAATAATAAGAAGAAACACTTGATAAATGATTGACTCCTTCAGAATACATTACTCGTGGTCTTAAATGTTTTGTTGTCACATTCGGCTAGCCACGATGATTTCATAATGAACTTATTCCCTAATAAAGGAGGAAGAAGGTAATGTAAGGTGACCACTGAAATTGAAATTTATTTTAGAATGCTTTGTGAACCTGGTAGCTGCTGTTTTTGTGAGACTCCATCTTCATCTTTCTTTAACAGTAGCAGCTCTTTTCAGACTAAACGTTCCCATTTGCAGTGTAGCTGTTTGCTTTTAACAGCCTGCAAGTTTGAATTTCCTTATTTGCTGATTTGTGTAATAAGGACTTATCTTGTTTCTTACTCAAAACTTGCTTAAAAATTACGATGGATTGTGCAATGCATTTCTGGGTATGCTGACAAATAAGATGCTCGAGATCAGCAATTTCAGTTCCCACTAGAGGATCTGTTCCAGCATGCTGTCTCCATTTCAGGATACACAATATTAAAAGTGAAGGGATCAGGGATTTGTGTTTACATGACATGGAGGAAAGAGAGGGGAAAAAACAATACATTTTTTAAAAAAGGAAATAAACAGGATTTTATTTTTGTTGTGGGTCAGAAATAATGAATCTCATTTTCTCCTCAGGTTGTTCCCTTGGAATTTTGTGTGAAAATTTTCTGGGGGCAACGAGAATAGTTACTGGAAGGGAACAAAAGAATGTGAGAAAAAGAAGGAAGAACAGGAGATTTTTCTATTTAAAAAAAAAAAATTAACTAAGTTTAAGTGAGATCGGAACAGAAAACTGTTGTCACTATACACCATCAGTACTTTAAAAAGAAATTCAACTCTAAGTGATAAAGTAAGCCATCTGTACTCCATTTGAATGACTCATTTCATAGGTTTTAATATAATTCAGCTTTTTTGTTAGTTTCATACTTAAGTCTTAAACTTAAGCAGGCACTATCATTTGTTTTCTTCTTTGCATGCCTGAATGATTTGTTTATATATGCTATCCAGTGAACCTATTTTTTGTAATTGGGAAACAAATTAGAGTCAAGCTCAGGTAAAAAAATTTGGATAAATACTTTATAGTCTTGTAGTTTTTCATCTTAAGATCCAGTGAATGATCTATTAATGGAAGGGTATTTCTCTAATTTATGGTCCTGGTATAGTTACTACCTAAGAAGACCAGAGCATCCAGTTGTATGCATTTGACTTAATCAGCCATGGGCACATGAGCAAATCATTATGGAATCAGCCAGACCTATTTAATCATTTAATACTGTCAAGGAGGAGGTTAGATGTGCTGTAAAGATAAATACAGTGCTTATGTAGGCTTGTAAAATCTACTAAGGCCTGTGGAAGTATTTCTGCTGGACATGTGATCAGACCCAAGGGACTTAAATAAGCTCCCAAAGAAGTGAATATTAAAACTGTAGTTGACTTCAGTGGGAAACAGGACAAACTGGGAGTAAGAAAACAGGAAAACCATCCTTTCTGCAGTAGCAGGTGCTTTAAATAAAATATTCTTCTTGTCTGAATCATTTCTGTGACACAAATAGATCCTGTTTTTCTGTATTTATGCATATTCCCGTGTTCAGAATTGTAATTGCAGTAATATACAATAATTTACAGTACTTAAAATTCAGAATAAAAACATGTTAAATTCAGCTATTGGTGTTCATATTATCTTGTGCTTTTCTATGCAGGTAATTACATTTTAGTCATTAAATGAAGTGCAGCACTTCATACTGGCTAGAATGACTGCCATGCATTTTTAATGGTTTCTCTAAGTATCATTAAGTGATAATTTGAAAAAATAAACAAACAACCAGCAGTATACACAATTGGTTATTAATAAAGCCTGTTCTTAATTCACTTTAAAAATCAATGAAAGTTGTGGTATGAACTGTAGCAATAGGTTATAACTGATTTTTTACGTATAATATTTGAATGCTTTCTATAAATTTGTTCAATCTGTCCATTCTAAATATATAGTTTCATATCAAGACTAAAATAATCCAGCTGATTAACATTAGAGAGTTGATACAGGGATGCTTACCTGTATTGCTTCATGGTTTTTCTGTCCTGTGACTAATTGGTGAAACATTTTGACTTGTATGTGGCTCCTGCTGTACGTCTGCTAGAAATTTCTCTGGTTTTCAGTGATGAAACAATAAAGATTTGTAATTTGATTTTCTATGCTTTTCTGAATCTCTGCTAGCGTGCACTGAAGACATACAGTGGCAGAGCTTTGGTTATTTTAATTTATTTCTTCCCATTTCATAACTGGTGTAGGATGAGAGGAAATGGGCTCAAGTTGTGCTGGGGGAGGTTTAGATTCGATATTAGGAAGAAGTTATTTACTGCAAGAGTGGTTAGCCATTGGAACATGCTGCCCAGAGAGGTGGTGGAGTCACCAACCCTGGAGGTATTAAAAAAAACGTATAGACGTGGCACTTCAGGACGTGGTCTAGAGGTCATGGTAGTGTTGCGTTGATGGTTGGACTTGATGATCTTAGAAGTCTTTTCTAATCGTAACGATTCTATGGGTATGGCAAGGCAGCATTGCTGCTGCAGTATCTTATCTCTTTCCAAATGTCGATGCCATATTGACAGCAAAGATGTCTGAGGTTGCATCAAGTGATCATGAAAGAGAGTTTTAATTTTTTACGAGGAATACATTACTCCAAAGATGGTACAAATGTGGAGATGGTTTATCTTCTCTACCTACCCTCCCTTCAAATAATTTCTGTGTTATTTGCAGTGTGGTGAAACTAGAAAATTGTCATAGTAAATATTATTTGAATTCATGCCATGGAGAGAACTTAAAATAAGGAAATAGTTTTGTTGAGATACTTCCTATCAAAAGATACTATACACTTAATCTCCTTTCAAACATTTGAAACCAGTAGGTTTTGGGTTTTGTTCTTCTGTAATGCTAAGAAATGTATTTTCAGTTGTCAGATGCCCGTGGAAAAGTATTGTAGTTCTTAGCAGGCAGAACCTACTGGAAATGAGATGACTATCTAGTTGAGTATGCAGACTGTCTCATTAGCTGCTCAGTCAAGCCCTGTGACCTTTTGTCTGTTACATGTTTGGGTTTTTTTTTCCTAGCAGTGACACTCATCAGAAATCAAAGTTCTTTTAACAGTTGATACCAAGAGTGAATTTCCTAATATATCACAACGTTGAATCATTTCATTGTTTTCAACTTCAGCTTCCTAAAAGCCATTTACATCAGCAATCTCAATTTAATGAGTTCTACTGAAAATATAGTAACTTCTAAGAAAAAGGGAATCGCTGCTGTACCTACAGCTGGAGCTTGCCAGCAGGAGTTATTGGTAAAGTCTGATTTCTCTTCAGAAATTAGGTTTTTGAGATTGTCAGAATCACAAGGCATGACAACAGAGCTGCTGGCTGTCCTTGTGCTCCTCTGTGAGCTGGCTTTCTAGCAGCCTTTTAGGGGCCTATAGTTACTAAAACCTTAAATGGCAAAGGAAAGGGATTAAATGAAGCCCATCTGGATCAGGAATTATACCATTCAGTCAGGGTGCCCATAGCTGCTGAAATGGAAATTTGGAGGGTGGTGTTGTCTCAAATCCCACAGAGGGGAGGCTTCCTCTCCTGACTCTGCAGACCATGAGTGTACTGTTGTTGGATCAGAACCTCTCCCAGTTATGTGAAGTATGAATGTGACCTGCCTCATAAATGTCAGGACTCTAATGCATCAGTGTGCTACCCTAATGGAGCCCTGGTACCAGTTTGCAATCAATGCCATTGCAGTCAGGGTCTGTAGTGTAGCATTGCAGTGAATTCAGAAGACTGAGTATGTGCAACTCAATCCTACAATGCAAAAAGAAGAAGAAAAAAGCAAATAATGGACACTTTCAGTTTGACAGGTGAGCCAAAAAGTTAGTTTTGTAGGAAAGGTATGGAATTAAAGGGGTTTTGCCACACTTCAGGTTTTTAAATCAAAGTATTTTTCTAAAGTAAATATGTATGCTCAGTTTTGGCTTATTTTTTTCAGTTTAAAGTCAATTTTTAAACAGATGAATGCTAGTTTGATGCAAACTAAGTAATTTGTTTAAAAATTGAACGCTTCAGCACAACTTAAAAAATTGCTCAAGTCCCAAAACTTCAAACTTTCTGTACAGTTTTAGTGCTGCAATTAGCAATTACATTGAACACCAGATTTGTGAATTCTTTCCAGAAATGCCCCAAATGGGGTCTCTATCTACTGTCAGTGGTGAGAATCTTCATATGCATGTTGATTTTGATGAGTGCATGTGCCAGAGTGATGGCACAGTAATGTGGACAGAAGAACTACAGCTTACCTAAGACTTATTTAGGTACCTTTTGTGAAGATCATCACACATCAGTTAATGACAGTTCTTTGGTGACATTACTGAGTATTGTAGACCTTATTATTGAAGCTAAAAGGAATGAGAGAGTTCAGAATTTAAAAATGAATGCTGCAAATTCAGAGTTTGCTGTTACTGGTTTTTCCAAACACCCTCCAATGGGAAAATGCAGTTAAGTCAAAAAAGTTTGTCTTAACTACTTACAGTTATGGAGTGATAGGTTCAGAAAAGGTGGCATTTAAAATACTGGATGCTTGTGGTAAGGTGTTGGAAGCTGGGGTCTGGAGGGGTGGCTCTTGACCCATGAGCCTTTTTCATCTTGTTTCCATCCCCTGTCCTGTTGAGGATGGTGTGTGAGTGACTAGGTGAGCATCAGGTAACTAGCCAAGGTCAACCCAACACAATCGTAATGGCTCTATTTACAGGTTACAATTTTACTTGAATTGAGTACCCCTGCTTGCTTATCCAGGACTTTCTTAGGAACAATTTAAAAAAAAAAAATATGTACCTGACATGCATTTACACTCCCATGCATTTTCCTGTCTGTGTAAATGATCTGATTTTACAGTAGTAGTTTACAGTGCATAATATGTATGCATAAATATTTTACATGTTGATTCATTTATTTCCTTCAGCTTTTTCTGTTAGTCATTTTAGTACAGGGGACAAAACTACAGATAGCAAGTTGTTGCATTTAAGTTTTATTGTCTGCCCATTGTGGTTATTCATGTTGGTTTAGTATGCCTTTGCAGGGAGCATCCATACCAAATCAACTTGCTCTTGAGCATTTTATGCTTTTATTAAATATTCATTAAATGAGATGCATGGTATTCATGCAAACTGCTGCTTAGTGCATCGAAACCAAAGAAAATGCCTTGTTTATAAATTCTTTATGCAGAATGAACCAAGGTTTTCCTTCGCTGCCGAAACATGTCAGGGTCCAGGATATGCTGCTGTCAGTGTTCTACATTGAGGACTGACTTGGAAGGTTTAAGACCTGGAGAACTGGAGCAGCAATTCCTGTGTGCCCTTAGTGCAAGCTGCAGCATCTCTCAACCTGCTGTTCCTGATAGGAAGGCTTACATTCTCTATTGGTAATGTCAAAGGTTAAAAAAAGACTTTTGGACAGATTAAGACTTTTTGGCTTCAGTCATGCACACTGAATCTGGCTCATACCTCAGTCAAGTTCAACAAAGAGTAGAATCTAGGTGTCAAAAACTTATGTTGGATAGAAGTGATCCGATGGTAAAATACCAGACTTACAACTGCATTTTCTCTCCATGGTAAGCATTACTCAGGACACCCCTAAGGATATAATTTTTGTTAAGAATGGAGTTTCATGTGAAAAAAAAAAAATAATCTCAAGACTCTGGTTCTCCTAAAACTGGAAGGGTAAGACACCAGCTGTGCTGGAGATTTCCTCCCTGTGCAACCACTTGTAATCATAAGCCTGACTACCTACTTAGGAATTCCTCCCCAGAAAGGTGATTGACTTTGTCCATGGAGGTACCAGCTATCTAGATATTACAACTCTGTAGAACTCTGGTTAGGATGCAGCACATTATGATGATGCCCAGCTCCTATTGCATATTCATTGTGTATGATGAATGGTCAATACAGGACGCAGATTGCTTGTTGTAATAGAGGAGCATTCCTTAACCTGAAATGGGAGACTGGGGATTTTTGTTTGGTTTTGAGAGGTGTTTCCAACAGATAGCAGGGAAAAAGCACCCTTCAGGGTGCTCATGGAGGTGATTTTTTTTTTTTTTTTTTAAGCATTTATTTACAGAATAGGCTTAGGGTGTGAAATCCAGCTGTGAATTTCCTGTTACAAACTCTTATTTCTTTCATTTGGGGCAAGAAGCGTGCTTTGGGCTGTATACCGATCATATGAGATAAAGAGTTGCTTTGTGGTTGTTAGGGGTTTTTTTTTGTTTGTTTGGTTTGGTTTTTTGTTTTGTTTTTGTTTGTTTGTTTGTTTTTTTTTTTTTAATAGAATAGTGTAGTGTGATTTGGTTGCCACAATTAAAAAAAAAAAAAGTAAAAAATCCAAAAACTTCTGCATCAAAGCTGTGAGGTAGCACTTCAAAATAAGTACAGAGCAATACTTTTTAGTATTCTTATTACAAAGCAAAGCTAAGCCAAAATGCAATTGCTGTGTGGAGTCCTGTCAGAAGTTGCTTTGCAGTACTATCTGAACTTCCTGTGCTCTACTATCTAAAGAGAAGCATTGCAGATATCTAGCATTGGTGTTAAAGTATAGTCTACTGCAGGGGGTCATAAGCAGATGACAAGGCACAACAGAAGACAGATATGCCCAGGGACTCTTAAAAAACAGTCTTCTCATCAGTTTTTTGCATGCCTTGTCATTCACTGGTCTTTTTAAAATTCACACTGTTTTAATTTCTATTTTCTCTATATTTATACATATGTTTGGTTTTTGTGCTGATGGTATCATAGACTAGTGTATGCAGCTATGTTCTGAAGACTGAGTTTATTCTCAAGAATTATGGAATTTACATGCTCAGGTTTTCATACCTTCATCCTGCACCAACATTTACAGGTTTTACTAGCACTTACGCACACATTATTAGCTAAACAAATCCTGATTTCATATAGCTATAAACCCTCTAGTGTAACGTCAGTATGTGTGTTCATCTGTAGGACTTAAGTTGAAAACATCATCTCTTTTTATCTTATACTTGCTTTTCTGATGAGACTGAAGGCTTAGATTCTGCTGTTTGTGTTTCTTAGTCACCTTCAGGATAAACTAAGAAAATAACCTGTATGGCATGTACTGGATAGTAGAAATAGATCCCGGAAAAAAACCTCTTAGTTTGCTGATGCATGTTAACTTGCTCCTCCAGCATGGTGTTGTGTGCAGGTTTGAGCAAGATATATAGAATCATAGAATGGTTTGGGTTGGAAGAGATCTCAAAGATCATCTAGTTCCAACCCCCCCTTCCATGGCAAGGACACCTCCCACTAGACCCGGTTGCTCAAGGTCCGATCCTTGGAGCTGTTCAAGCATCCATCCTCAGGGTAAAGAATATTCTTCAATGAGTGGCTTGTAGCTTTGGTTTATTCAAGACCTTAGGACAAAGCGCTTTGAGATATCAAGATTATTGATTCTTTTTTGAGATGCAATTATTTTAGTGAGAGTT
>JAVSBS010028433.1:21946-39446 GCA_033124195.1 Coracias cyanogaster | reverse complement strand
TCAAGACAATGCAATAGATTTATATAAGCAATTTGGTAAATAGTTTCACTCATCTGAGAGGAGGTTTAAGTGCCCTTGCTTTACTTAGCATTATAATGACATAAGAGATGAATGAGATCAAGGTGACCTGTTCTCTGGACCAGAGCAGGTTTATCATGTTGTCTTGGAGCATGGCTAGAAATAATATTATGCAGCTAAGAAAATATGCCACGCAGCACCTTTAGAATAAAAATCTAACCTTCAAACTAGAACAGTGCTTCTAGAGCGCTTTGTGATCTTCGACGTGTGAAGAAAAAAAAAAATCGTTAAGATTCCCAGTTGAAATGTCAAGACTGGAGGTTTCAACCGAAAATCCCTACCTATTTAAGCATTTTACTGTCAACCACTAAAGAGTGATTTGTAACAAAAATGGCTAGGAAATAATGGTGCTTTCTCCTTTTAACTGATCTCATTTTGTGTTTACGAGAACCGTGCTACACAGACATCTTGAAGTTGCTGTTGACCAAAGTTTTGTGGTTAGGATAACATATGAGTGAGAACAGTTTTCCCAGTGGTTATATAGATGACACTTATGGTTTGTTTCTCATCCCATGTTTATTGAATGGGTAAAATTATAAAATATTACAAAATTTCTGGGAAATTCGCAGCCTTCTTTCAAATCAATGCCTTAATTGCTTAGTTGGAGGGCTGTAGTATTATTTAGTACGCTTGTGATTCTCTTAATGTATTTTAGATATTTCACCTTCATTATTGGATACATATATTTTGATAAAGTAAAACATTAGGCTTGATCTAGTGTTCATTGAAGTCTTCAGGTATAATTAACATTATTACTATTACTGTCAGTATGCAACATCCAGGAGTTGTTACTGTAGCTGCTTTTCCTTTAACTGATTGACATTCTATTGATATCTATAAATCGTGTTTGGATATACTCTCTACCTTTTGAAGTTCAGCTGAAAGCAGCATTACAACAGTGCCTTAAATATGACTTTCATATAGTTGTTAGTGTAAATGAATTGAAGTTCATATACACATAGAATTACTCCTGATTCTTTCCAAACAATTGGCAAATACAATACAAATTATTAGTCAGCTTGGTAGAGCTGAATATTCTTTTTTCATTCTGTCAAAGTGGTGTGTGAAAATTCTGCCTACTCTAAATTCAGAAGTCCATATACTGAAAAGATTGCTGCTGACTCGGCTACAATTTTTTGACAGTCATGGTACATTATCACTAATGGTTACTGACAGTAAAGTCAGTTACTAACAACTTGTAATAATGCAAGGCTATAAGGACCCTATGCTTCTCTTTTGTACATTTAGTTCTGAGCAGCTAGCACCAGGCTTTGAAGCGTGTGATACACCCTTAGATTGCTCAGGAGTAATAATATGTTTATAACAAACTGCTTCTGGGATTCTTAGATTTGTCAGAGAGGATAATCTTCCATGCAGATGGGCAAAGGTCCCTTTTGGTGGATGCTATGCTTAGATTGCTGTTAAAATTCAAGTTCTTTTAGATCATGGAATAGCTGTAGTTGTTAAATGTTTCCTAATTGCTTTATGTCAAATGTTGCCAAACTATTTTCATTATTCTTCTTCATTGTAGGCTTCATCTCTACTGAGCCACTTCAGTGGTTGATGTTTGTTTTTTGATGTTTATAACGTGGTCAAAGCATTATAATGAAAGCCTTAGCAGCCTTAACGGTGGCATTTCCACTTTACCTAAACCCACAAATGTCTAAATATAACAGCCTAAGGTTTGAATACTGATGCTAATGTGCTTGCAGTACACTTTGTTTGCTGCTTCTGTTTTTGTCAGAAAAGCAGATGTAGAATATATTTGATAGCTGAGATAATATCGAAGCTGGAACTTTCACAACCCTACTTTCTGACAGAAACTTTTCCTATAAAGGTGCTGATCACAAAATAACAAAAAAGAAAAAGCTATTTAGAAAAACTTGTGGATATACTTTCCTTGACTTAATCTAGATTTTTTTTTTTTTAATGTTAAAATTGCTTATGCAATAAATCTAAACAGATAGGAGGTAAAGGATTACAAAATACAATTTCAAAGAAGAGTTTTTAGCAGAAAACCTTGTACACAGTTGCTCAGGAGTCAGAGACTTGAGAAGGCAGAATAAAAGAATAAACTCCTAGTTCATAAAGATAATAAATTAGCAGATTTCAAACAACATGTTTTAGATTTTGACATATTTCTCGCTATAGAAATTAGACAAAGTTAAAAAATGGAATTATTGTAAATAAGACAAACCAAAACACTTCCCCCCTTCCCTCAAACATTCTTCTAGTCCGGTCCTTAGTTTCTCTTAGATTTCAAACTTGGTTTACTCATCCTTAGTCCTGTTTTCAAAAAATGTCCTTTAGATTTCTCCTACTAGGGAATTCTTTCACCCTGTTTGTTTTCAGATGTCCTTCTTTTTTTTTTCCTTTTTTTTTTTAAGTTAATTTTGTTTTTTTTTTAACTGCTTCCAAGAATAAAGTGTATTTAACATTCAATTCCCAACACGTTGTTCAAGTGTTTCATTATACTTTCAATATTCTATTGGTTGTTGGCACAACCCCACTGCTGCTTAAGATACCTCAGACTGAGTAACCCTGACTTTTTTTTCCACACTCAAGTAACCTCAAGTATTTGTTACTGCATTAAAAACACTAAATGCATTCTATATATTATTTCATTGCAAATACAGAAAAAAATTCTAAGGAACCATGCTTTCCTGAATCAGTGTGATGCTGAAAAGTTGGTCTAAAATTATTTTTTTAACAGTGTGCAAGGTATTTCAGTAGTCATAAGTAATGTGAAAGAAGAGCGCGCTGCAGGAACAAGACTTGTATGTGGAGTGCTATGAGAATGTATCCCAAACCAAATCCCTTTTTTGTTTTTTTGCCTTCTGGTTGCCTACTTGATGCTCAAGAAAGTGATACTAAACCAGACTCGCTGTAAAATCTGTTTTCCTGTTCAGTGCTAAATAAAACTAAATAAAGCCCCAGTCCTGCAAACTTGCACATATTTAGCTTTACTTCTAGCATAAAATATTTACAGGCTAATGTAAAAAATGTTGAAGTCCCATTTTAAATTGTTCCCTGTTATTCTAAAAAAGCTAATATTTTTAGCTAGCACAATTAAAGTTATAATCCCCCTCTCAAAAAAAAAAATCCACAACCACCCCAAGCAATAAAACCAGCAAAAAGTATAGACATAGTTATGTTGGGAATAAAAATGTTCATGATGTACATCATCACGTTAATGAATTGTCTAGTACCTTACACTAAGGTACTTGCTTTCTTACTATAAGATGATCTAACATAACACTTTAAAATGTGTTCTTAATTGAGATACATTGACAAAAGGTTTCTGTTAAGTAAGAAGTACTAAATACTTAGTTACTCGTAGTACTCTACCGTACTCATAACTGATAGCCACATACAGATTATGTTAAGCTTTATCTCCCATATGTCCAGGTTCGCCTCCAGATTTTTTTCCACACAGAAGGTACGTCTGGAGAGCATTTGAAGATTTTTCACATGAATCTGAGAACACATAATGTATGTTATATACTAACTGGTCCTGAAGTACTTGACATGTGGATCTGAGACAGCTTGGTCAACTGTGTGGCTCTACAGTAAATCAATGCTCAGTTGTGTAGGCTTCACTGTATATTCCCAGATTATGTCAGTTCAGTGGGCTCTGTGTTTCCAAATTCAAGGCTAAAACAATCTATGCTTATACCGAAACTACTGTTTTGGCTGTAAACCATCAAGATCATGATCTCCCAAACTGTGTCACCTGTAACAAAGCTGTAGATGTATCCCTACAAAGATTATGGTGCCAGCAGCAGTATTGTGACTGTTTTGGGAGCTGCCAAAGGTAATTCTGTTCCTTTCTCTCCTTGCCCTGTGGAATATCTGCAACTTTGCTTTCAGTTCAGAATGTTGAAGTAGGACTGTAGTAGGGAATAGGGGATTAAGTACTAGGTGGACATATAGACTAAGGAGGAAGAGATAAGTAAATAGAGAGAGCAGGTGGTTGAGTTTGGAGCATGTAGCAGAAAGATGGGAGAATTCAAATTTGGAAGACTATAATGGGATTGTAAGAGATGTATGGTTGTAATTGAGTTTAATTAGGTAAGATTTGCCCTAGTGAATGGAAAGAGCAGGTGGATGGATTTTTTTTTTTTTTTTTTTGGAGGACTTTGGTATGGGAAACTGAAGGATCTCCCCAGGGAAATAATTCTGCCATCATTTCCTCTGGCAGTAATACCACCAGAAAGCAAGGCCTGAGAAAAATATGTATTAACATCTGAAATTTATTTCAGTACAGTGCAATCCTCATTCTTCTTGTCTGTAACTAGTGTGCAAGGCTTTTCTTTATACGTGGTGGCTAATAGATTTTTGAAATAAAATTCTGTTCATTTAAACATCTTAAAAATAACAGTAGTTTTCAATCAATGTTGAAGAGAATTTTCTTTAATGCTGTAACATCCAATATTGTTGTAAGGCATTTGTATCCAGACTTTTTACCTTAGTTTACTTCAATCTGTCTCCACTTAGATAATTTATGAATGATTAAGAGCTATCTTGCTCCAGTTTAAAGAGTGTGAAAACAGTGTGATTTGATAGCATGAGTATCTTATGCAGTCTTTTAAATATATCTCATTTTTAGATACAGTATGACCAAAAAGACAGTTTTCTGATAACACGTTCTCTGAAATAAGATAGTTTTGGCTTTCCTGGATCTGTTCTGTGGGGATTATTAGTTAGTTTGGGCTTTTTTTCAGAGGTAGTAATACATTCAATAGAATGGATTTGCTGAAAAGCAGTACTCCAAAACATTTCAGGACTTGAATTATCCATTTCCTAGGATGCAAAATGTAGCATTTTAAAAGAATATTTCTGCTGGTTTTCATTGTCATTGTCAAGAGTGTACTGCTAATTCTTAACTGTGTTGTAAACAATCTGCTAAATGCTCTTTTAATGAAGGCTGCATAGCTGCAATTTAAGCCTTTACTTCTTCATGTTATTGTACTGGGGACAGTTGTACAGAAACCTATTGCAAAACAAAGTAGCTACTTCTATGAGGAAGTTTGAAAGTCAAGTAAAATGAAAGACTAGAGTGTTTGGCTTTGCTTCTTCAGCAGTGTACCAAGACCTCACAGCACAAAGCATTTCTGTGATGTTGGCAGAATTGCAGAGTCTGCAGTAAGTTTTTTGTCTGAGATTGGAAATAAATCTAGAGTGGTGCTGATTCTACATGCAATAGTTTGTACAATGATGCCAGAGTCACTTTACTGTCCCAGCAAATGTGTATGGGACAGACTGTAAACTCCTCAGTGCAGAGATTGTCTTAGTTTTTTACAGAACTAGAGTATGACTTTGGCCTTCTGGAATTACCAGAAAATAACAATGATGGTAGCAAAACAAATGTGCTGGAGATTGGGCATTTTATTTCTGGATACAGAAAATTAGACCTAGTCTGAAAAATAACAGTATTCTACCAAAACTTTGCACAGATGCTTAATACAGGAATTTAAAGTTTTGAGGTACAAACTCCTTTATGCCTTGGAGACTTTTCTTGGATCATTTTCTCAGTTTTTCATGCTGGTGGACAAAGGCACAGGAGAGCAAAGTATGCAACCTTGTGAGAATTGTGACATTATAGTGAGGGTCTGATACAGGCTACCTGAGCAAGAAGATTGAGTGGATGAGGCCCTCTATAGATGGGTAGGAGCAGCCTCACATTCACAAATGCTAGGCCTCATAGGGAACTTCAACCACCCTGGTGTCTGTTGGAGGGACAACACAGCAGGGCATAAACAATACAAAAGTGGGAATGCATTGCTGATTACTTCCTTCTCTAAGTGATAGAGAAGCCAATGAGGAGAGGTGATCTATCTACTGGACCATGTTCTTACCAACAAGGAGGGCTGGTGGGCAATGTGAAGCTCAAGGGCAGCCTTGGCTGCAGTGACCACAAAATGGTGGAATTCCATATCCTTAGGGTAACAAGGAGGGTGCACAGCAAGCTCACCAAGCTGGACATCAGGAGAGCAGAAGAAACTTTGGCCTCTTCAGGGATCTCCTTGGTAGAGTATGATGGGATAAAGCCCTGGAGGGAAGATGAGCCCAGGAAAGCTGGTCAGTATTCTAGGATCACCTCTTCCAAGCTCAGGAACAATGCATCCAAACAAAGAACAAGTCAGGCAAAAATGCGAGGAGGCCTGCAGGGAACTCCTGAACAAACTCAAACAAAAAGAGGAAGCCTACATAGAGTGGAAGCAAGGACAGGTAGCCTGGGAGGAATAAAAATAAGTTGTCTGAGCAGCCAGGGACCAGGTTAGGAAAGCTAAAGCCCTAATAGAATTAAATCTGGCCAGGGACATCAACGGCAATAATAAAAGCTTCAAAGATACGTTAGCAGCAAAAAGAAGGCTAGGGAAGATGTGAGCCTTCTCCAAAAGGAAACGAGGGACAGATTACTCAGGACGTGGAGAAGGCCAAGGTACTCAACAATGGACAAGGGCTCTATGCAGGGACTGAGAGGAGGAAGATCTGCCCACTGTAAGTGAAGATCAGGTCTGAGATGATCTAAGGAGCCTGAAGATGCACAAGTCCACAGATGTGATGAGATGCATCAGTGGGTCCTGAGGGAACTGGCAGATGATGTATCTGAGCCACTATCCATCATATTTGAAAAGTTGTGGCAGTCTTGTGAGTTCCCACAGACTGGAAAAGGGGAAACATAACCCCCATTTTCAGAAAGGGGAAAAAAACAAGACCTGGGGAACTACGTGCAAGTCAGTCTCACCTCTGTGCCCACCAAGATCATGGAGTGGATCCTTCTGGAAACCATACTTAGGGCACATGGAAAATAAGGAGGTGACTGATGACAGCCAGTATCGCTTCACTAAGGGCAAATCATATGTGACAGATTTGGTGGCCTTCTGCAGCAGAGTTACAGCATCGATGGATAAAGGAGGAGCAACTGACATAATCTACCTGGACATTTGCAAAGCATTCGACGCTGTTCTGCATGACATCTTTGTCTCTAAATTGGAGAGGCACTAATTTGATGAATGGAGAAGGAATTGGCTGGATCGTCACACTCAAAGAGTTGTGATCAATGACTTGATGTCCAAGAGAAGACCAGTGATGACTGGTGTTCCTCAGAGGTCAGTATTGGGACTGGTGCTGTTTAACGTCTTTGTAAGTGATGTGGACAGTGGAGTTGAGTGCACTCTCAGCAAGATTGCTGACAACACCAAGCTGTGTGGTGTGGTCAACACCGGGAGGGAAGGAAAGCCATCCATAGGGACCTTGACAGGCTTAAGAGATGAGCCCATGCAAACCTCAGTAAGTTCAACAAGGCCAACTGTAATGTCCTTCACCTGGCTTGGGGCAATCCCAAGTAGATACACAGGGTGGGTGGAGTATGGAATGAAAGCAGCCCTGAGAAGAAGGACTTGAAGGTGGTAATTAATGAGAAGCTCTACATGACCTGGTAATGTGTGCTTGCAGCCCAGAAAAAAACAGTTGCATCCTGGGCTGCATCAAAAGAAGTATGACCAGCAGGTTGAGTGAGGTGATTCTGCCCCTCTACTCTGCCCTAGTGAAAATAAGCTTTTCCAAATTTTAGGTACATGCAGATTTAGTGTAGCTGTGGCACGTGTTGTTCCAGGACTGCTGTTCCAAGGTGATACCACTATTACATGGCATTATTAAAACATGTATGTGCTGGTTTATTAAATTATTCAAATGTCAAATATGTCAGGAGTCATGATTATCTTGTTGATGGAAGGCTACCAGCTTATTGGCTATTTTAAAAATTAGTTGCAATGTGTATCATATATATTAGTTTAAAAAAAAAAAAATTAACTTTACCTTTGTTTGGTTATGTGAAAAGTTAAGTCTTGACCCAGTGAAACACTGAAAGCTAGCCTGCTTGTGTAGACCTGAAGACCAAACTAGTCTTTTTCAAAGTGCTTAGCACCACTCAGAATACCAACATTTTACATAAATTCTCTATTTGGCCTTCTCCAGATCTTAAGAGGACAAAGCCTGAGTCTAAATGCTGTATCCTGTTGGTAAGATCAAGATACAGTTCAATAGACAATCAGTGGTAGAGAAATAAGTGGTATGACTCTTGTAACATCTTTGCTTTCCCAACCCATTTTACCAGCCATTTAGGAGGTAACATTGAGGACAGCCTCTATAGTGAGTGTACTGACTGGGGCTGAACTTGTGTATTTGGGACTGTCGAGACACAGTGACTGTTCTGCCAGTGAATGTTCACAGCTCTTCTGTGTTCTTCTCCTTTTTGAAATTACAGTAACTTACATGTCACTGTTGTGTTTAGTTACACTATGTATTCAAACCATCTATTCTGGATCCCTCTAGAGTGGCTCTTGATGTAAATTAGTGGATTTTTGCTTGATGGAAGAAATGATTTCTGAAAAGTCGAAAAGAGCTGGCTAAGGCTGAACAGAAATGGCAGTAGAAAGTTCTGATGGAACAGGATGGTTCAAGAAGCTTTGTTTCTAACTAAAAAGGCTAAAATGTTGAAATAATTTTAAAAATTGAGTGAAAAACAATATAAAATTCCTCATTCTTGTTAGCTAAAACTATTCATTAATGCTATAGGTTCAAGGCAACTACTTATCCTGAGGATTTTTTTTCTTCTATAATACTTAAAGATCCATGAAGATGCATGTTTTCAGATAAGAGTATAAGCATTATTTTCTGTAATTTTCTAACTTACTTTATTTTTTATTTGTAATGAACTTGGATTTTTTATGTTTTATGCTTTTTTTTTATTTTTATGGTTACTGTCTGCCTTTCTCTGAAAACAGTCTGTACTTCTTAAGAAAACTCGTGCTTGAGTTCTAATACAAATTTGATGTCATCAGCTCTCTACAGCTGTTCTAATTCTGACATCCTCCATCTGCCTACAAAATTATAATTTCTGCATCTGTACTGCATTGTCTGGTATACTATCTCTTTTTGTTTTCCATTAATTATTAATCTTGCTTCTTTTTTCCATGCCATTTTTAGCTCACTGATTCTGTTTCTCACTTTCCTGTTTTCTTTACACTCTCAGACATTTAACTTGCATATGAAAAATATGTAATCTCTGGAAAGATGTGATACCTGAATTTTGTAGTATTTCATATATGTTGCAAGCTGACTCCTGGGAAATGTCTGGCAAACTTTTGCCTAGACATCTGTGGGCTCAGGGTCCTCTCCAGAATGACTCAGAAGAACAGAATTGAGAGACAGCGGATTAATAAATCTTGTGTTGCTAAGACAACCAGAGAAGTTGACGTGTAAGGAACCATTTCAGTGTTCAAGGAAAAGAACCACTAAATGCTAAGTTTTACTAACACTGTGATGGAGATGTTTCTGTAAAGATATTTGTTCAACAAGTGACTTCATTGCTGAAGGTCAAGACTTTTTTCATGTAATATCAACATAATTTTGAGAAAGTAGTAACTGGCACAGAATTTTTTTAAAAGATACAATTTGTACTGAGAAGACACAAAATTGTGTTTATTTTGGAGTTGGAAAATGTGTGTATTTCATCTGGAGAAGCTACATGAAGTAAATGTAGAAGTGGGGGGAATATATTTCTCAGTTCATCCATCTTCTTTTTTGAAAAGGTCACATTTTGGCATTATGCCTCTTCTGCAATTTGTATGCATAGAATGATGACATGCTTTGAAATACTATTTTGCTAAAGAACGTTCTGTAGTTTGAGTTATTGCATGGCAGTTTAGAACATATTTTAAATTCATAAACATATTTAAAAACAAGGGACAACTGTGGGGATATGGTTTTGAAAATAAGTGTTCTTGAGCATTATCTAAAAAAAGAAAAATAAGACAACCCCCAAGAAAGTGTAGGAAAAAATAAGGAAGGCTAGTAGAGAAAAATCTTTCCTTTTACAGTCATTATGACTAGTTCTGTGAGCTGTGAAAGGCCTGTCTCGGTCCTTCATTTATCAAACTAGCTATGGATCTTTGATCTTTGCTTTCTGGTAGTTGTAGGTACAAAGAAATGTAAGTCACCCTTGTATGCAATGGTGCTCATATTGGCCATTCTGTGGAGGCTCAGGAAGATCAGAAACTGGCTCCAGATTTTTATGCTCTTGTTATGCCATACTTACAAGAATTTGTCTGATTCCCACACATTTAAAGTCTCGGCGTTCTTAAAGAACAATAAATAAGACATAGATCCACTTTGTTTTATAACAATAGGTTAAAAAAACCTACCTGTTAAAGTTTTAATGTAATTTAACTTAAGGTTACTCTTTAAAAGCTTCTATTCAGAATACGAAATAGGGAAGAACAATCTATATTGATGAGGAAAAGTAATAGCTGTTGTAAGCAGACTGTTGAAATATTGGACTTAGATGACTTAGAAACTTGATTAACTACAAGCACATAAGGGCTTGATAAGTTGTGAGATTTAACGCTTAGCTCAAAGAACATGTGCTATTTTAAATTTATATTAACCTCAGTGACCTACCAAGCTAGGTTGTCTTTAATCCTTCTCCACTCTCAGCACTATGAAAATGCCTGCTGCTTCTTGAATTCATTGATGGTATTTACAGCTATGGCCTTAAACGCTAACATGTCCTGTAAATTCTCTGCTTGTAGACAGAGCTATGCGCAAACATCTTTATTTGGGCCATTAGTTTTATAGTTTAAGTTTCATAAATTAAGTTTTATACCTTGGCCTTCAAAGCTTTTTCTTTTCCCCTCAAAATCCTACAGATGTTTAGTTTCCTCTACAAGGCTATTCCTGTTTACCAATAATTTCTATTTATTTTATGTCCTCTACTAGCATTGTCCAAACCTGGTATTGGGCTTTTTTCCTTTATCAGACCTTTGTAATCATCATTAAATTGAGTGTGTCAGAAGTGAAAGGGAATCACAGAATTCATGTTACAATGATTTTAGGAATTATAAGTTCTATCCCTCTAGACTTTGCCACTCATCCAGGGTACTTGGGGCATGACACAAATTAATAAATATATAACAGATTTCTGTGTATAATAATGCTCATAGAGATCTACTATAAACGATATATAATTCAAACAGGACCTGAGAGAAGGCCTGAATCAAAACTTTTAATACAAATCACAAAATATCTTATTGGTAGCAGAGCATGGATTTTTTGCGTATTAAAGTTCTACTGTAATTGATGTTTATCAATGTTTTAATTTTTATTGATTTGTTTCATTTCAGTGAAATACAAAGACGCTAATTTAGAAGAACTATTTGGCGTTTGGTTAAAATGTTGGAGTTCTGTTCTAGGCTTACCTTAGGCTTTGCTAACTTGCAGTCAAAACCAGTGAAGGAGTTCAAATATCTAAACAAAACTATGCAAGTGTTTGAGAGAGGGGGAGAGACTGATTTATTGATAAGCAAGATATGTCAGTAAATTATTTTATCAGATCACACTTGTACTCTCATAGATTTCTTTCATTCACTCCTTGTCATCAGTTTATTCATCAGAACATCTAAGTGCTCGCGCCTGGATTTCTGGTATTCAGCATGAGGCCCAGGGGGTGCTGGATGTGAAGTTCTCACCACATCTCTTGGGCTCCCTTTGATGCCAGTCCAAGATAGTCTTTGGCCTGATTCTTTGTACTCCTACTTATATACCAGCAGTTGTTACAGTGGTATGGTACTTTGCTTCAGATTTTTGCTTACTTCTGTCTCCGTAACTCTTAAACAATGATCAGCAACACTTACCTGTTTTCTGTTTGAAAGGTATGTGAGCAGTACGACTGCCCTTTTTTGGCTAGCAGAAAACGAATGCACATGTGGCAACTCCTGTTGTCAGATTGCAGTTTTCTACTGAGGGGTTGTCTATGTAGTGCTCCTCTCTGAGCACAGACATTCTCATCTTGACAGAAACAGCTTTTTCTCAATTTTGCAGCTGGGAGTGGTATTCTGGAAGCAATTTCCCACAATCAGTATTCTTTATTAACCAGGAAGGCTGTTCTTCTAATTCTTGTTCTGGTAGTTTTGCTACTGCTTTCTCACATATTTTCATTTGTATTTCATTCATAACGGTCTTAGTCCTGTTACAAATCTATTTAAAAATGTGATAGCTACCTAAATCCTACTGAAGTACAAATCATGAAATCTTCAGGTCAGTTAGTTTCTGTCCATGCAGATACCTAGAGATGTTGGAAGTTGACTTAAGTTCTGTAAAGTTTGTGGTTAGTTGTTGTTTGTTTTCTCAGTGCTTACACAAGTTTTGATGCTCAGATCTTAATTCTGACTTGAATTGTGTACATTTGACCGAAATTAAGAAGCTGTGTGTGTCTCCACCCTCCCTGCTCCGAAAGGTATGATGCAATAGGCTTTGCCGTAGAATCTGGCTTCTCGCAGATTAGTGATAGGCACTTTTAATAAAACAAGGGCAGAAGCTGATGCTGTGTTCAGAATATGGGAGACAGGGTTTGGTTCTTCAGGAAAATAAAATTTCTGTTCTACCTTCTGGGGTAGGTATGGTCAGCACCAGCTTATTCTCTGTAGAGGTGACTGCCCGTCTGTCTATCCTCTTGAAGCCATGGTGCTGTGTGGAATCCAGATTTGTTAGGCTAATATAGTAGTGCTAGAAAAAGCACGACTGATGGCCAAGACCTTGAGAACAGAGAAATTTGCTTTCAGGACTGGTTCTGTTTATTGAATGGTGACTTTCATGTAAGTATTAAGCTTTAACCCACCTGTGTTATTTCTCTCCTGGCTAGCTGTAAGTAGTTGCGTACAAAATGTTCTGACTTGAAGTGACTGACTTGTTAACATACTGGGAAAGTTTTTCAGTTTTTCATTTAAGATGCCTACTATAATACATGCTTTTGTGGTGATGGTGCATTTTCTCCATCTATGAAATAAAAAAGAAATAATGCTGTGTATGTGAAATGCTTCTTGACAGATAAAATTATTAGTGGTCTTGTGGTTTTTCTGGCTTTAACATCAAGAACAACTGTTGGAGAGCAAAACAATAGCTCTTTTCACAAGCAGGCCATTTCCCATTTACAAAAATAATTCCACATGCTGCAATGCAATATTAATATTCAAAGCAAAGAATAAACTGAATGGAAATAAAAATATCTTCACATGTTTAGTTGGTGTTAATATGTAACTATACTTTTTTCCTGCCCACGATACGTAGTTATGATTGGAAGTCCTCTTGAAATTGCTTAGTATTAGTGAAGGAAAAGTACTAGCTGTCATTCATCTGGTTTATAACTTTTTGTTAGACATAATGTGGAAGCATCAGATATTTATCTGTGCAATTTTATTTTCATTCATGTCAACACTCCAAGGTTGTTCTGCTTTGCAGTCCTCCTGTTGCAAGAGTATTGAACCACAATTGAACAGCTAATATACTATCTGATACAGTCAGAACTTGTCAAGTTCTCTTAGTCTTCGATGGCAAAAAAAAATTAAATCTTTAAGATTTGCGTATAACCTGTATACTCAATTAGAAGTCAGCTGCGCAAAAACCTGAGCACCTCCAATCTGACTAATTTAAGTAGACACGCAAATAGAGCTTTGTAAATCTACTACTACCAGGCTGAATACTTAAATAAGGTTAAATACAAAGTTTGGTTTTATTTATTTCCCAAGGGGTTTTATTTTTACATTTACTAAATAGCTAAATTTTAAACATGTTTTTAAAATAAAATAGTAATTTATTTTATTCCAAGTAAAGATCTTTGTGTATATATATTTTTCATGCTAAATTCTTTTTCCCAGTCAACGCTATGCTAAATTTGCAAGTGGTTTCAGCAGGTCTGAGGTCACTTTGGATGAATGCATCAATACCTCCAGTCATGTTAAATGTATGCCCTAACTTCTTTTATTTTTCATTTTTTTTTCTCTTTGTGCTGCTGCGAGCTAGAACAATAATATTAATATTGCATGCCCATATTTGCCTCTGGTTATTTCTGCTTTTTTTACTATTGAAGAATAAGTGTACCAAGCAAAATCACTGGATTTCTGCCAAATAAATGGCCAAAAAAAGAATTACAAAGCCAATAATAAATGGAGCCTCAAATTAACTGCAAGTAAAGTGACATGGGCCTACTAAATCCACACTGGGATGGTGTAAGAAATGTCCATTTTCTCAGAATTATACAGAGCACAATGGAGTGCGGTGGTGATAATAAGACAGGACACTCATAAACCCACTGCACATTGAAGTGGAAACATTCCGAAAAAATAAGTGAACATAAAAGGTAGTATCTTAAAATTGTATCTAGCTTTGTATATTGAAACCATATGGTTCTATATTTGCTTCAAGCTCCAATTTTGTAATGGTCTCTGCTAATATGGCGTTTCAATTCTCCTTTGTTCACTGTAGGTGATGTATGTTCATTACAAGCTTGAACCAGTTGCAGTTTGTGTTTAGTCCTATTAAGAAAAAGCATTCAGAATCTGTGATTTATAACCCTCCGACAAAACCCCAAAGGTAGAATAAACTTCTGAAATTTGTTGTCCTACTCCTTTTTGCCCACTAATTCTAGAACCAAGGCAGGAGGATCAGCTATTATATTCGTAAATTATTGCTATTTCAACATTTTTAATTCTCGTAGTCTAAAGTGTAGTACAGTTCTGTAACACACTGAGATTGCACCCATTGAAATGGATGGCATCAGCTTTCTGAACTGGTATTGGTAGAGAACTGGGTCATTTTTCTGAATGAGCAATGTGTTCCCAGCATCTTTTCCCTTGTCTGTTGAAAGGTGTTAAAAGGTGAAAGAGTGCTATAGAAAAATAAAATCCATTTGTGGATGATAGGTTCCATATACTGAGGTAATGACACAGAATTCTGTTTGAATCTTGAACTGAAGAGGTTTTCGGTTGTTTTTTTCTCTTATACTGATTTGCTCTTTCTGACCCTATTGAATAAATATTGAAGAAAGTTTTCAGACTGTAAAAGAAAGATTCCACCCCCCCCACCCCCCCCACCCCCTTTAGGTCTTTTTGCTTGGTCTTCATGGATTTTTTTTTTTAAGCTGTGAAAGGGTTCTTTCAGGCTTCTACCTTTAAATGTTGAATACTCAAATGCATACAAAGCAAATCTGAGGGTTTGTCTGACTTCCCAGGATCAAAGCAACCTTTTATCAAATGTTAAATTATGCTACATTCCTGTGACATCCACAGGAACAACTGACTATTAAAATGATAGCAGATTCCTGTGGAGTTCATGTCAAAATTTCAGTCCAAGTATTTAAAACTGTTGCCTATTTATATTAATATTTTTGAACAGACAAAGCAGCACAGGTATGTATTCTTCTGAATGCATCATACCGTTTCCTATATATGCTTCTGCTGTTTATGTAGAAAATACTGTAAAGCCTTTCCTGGTAATTTACTTTCTGTGATTCCTGTACTGTAGTATTTTTTCTTTTTACTTAGCATCTTAGGAAGGCTAGATGTGTTATATTCTTTCCTTCAAAACAAGACATAAGCTTACAATAACTTCGCTATTAATATTGTATAATAGCTGTTTGCTTCCTGAAGTATACTTGCATGGCAGCAGCTCTTCTTTACCCATGTGATCTGTGGATTTGTGAGGTTACAGATGGAAGTGGTAGCAAGGTACCTAACTACAGATTTTTTCCTGTGAGGCAATTTGCTCTCATTATGCTGGGATTATATGAACAAAAACGTAAGAATTCTAAAGCTGGTGTCCAGAAAAGCTGGTGGTCTTACAGTCTGTGCCTCTGTCCACCTGTAAAAGTGACTCCTGGATCAGTTGTTGGGACATCTGCTGGAAATGTTGGTGGAACCAATTGATCACATTCTGTTGCTTCTCATTTTTGAGCTCTCATCTCTTCATCCTGCCACTTTTTCTGACATTTAGCTATAGCTGTGATAGTCTAAAGACTTGACAAGAAGACTGTCCTACCTAAAAACCTATCTTGTCCTGTATTTTTGCATTGGTTTCTTACTGCTTGTGTGGTATTGTCATTATCTCTTGGCTATTTGTACTTACCTGTTCATTTTCTTCTGCTATCAAAGTATTTTTCATTGAAATATTTTCATTTGTAATACTTTAAAGCTAGAGTGACATCGTAGTATCAATGAAGTTATGCAAGATGTAGCTAATGCAGTGGTTCTTATGGCCACTTCTTGGCTGAACCACTGCACCTATAATTAAGGTCAGATACCTCTAATGTCATGCAGCTTAGGGTGAGGAATGAGGTAACTCGTGGGTGATGTGTCTGAAAATTGTATTTCTTAAGAAGAAATCTGGACTAGAACTACCTGAAATACACTTTTCTTGAGGCATTTCATGAATATCCTGGACCTTTCTCCTGGGGCAGGGATGAGTGGAAAACTTGCCTGCAAAAGGTGTGCCTAAGTGGAGGACCTTCTGCAACAGGTGGCTGAGCTGCAGAATATATTCAAAAGGCTGTGTAGCATCTGAGTGGCAGAAAAGGAGATAGCTGCATCCAGGGGCAATCTGTAGTTGTACAGCCTATGGCCAATCAGCCAAAAACTCCCCTGCTGGCACACCCAGATAGGAAGAAAACCAACAATGCTGAGAAATTGAAAGCTGCAGAACTAGGAGGAGGAGGAGACCTCCCTCGAAGCCTGAGGTGCCTCTGTAGAACCACTTCATGGCTCTGCAGACTGAAGAGGAAAAAGAGGTTGCATCAGGTAACACCTCAGAGCTGAGTAAGACAGCTGAAATTGGCTCCATGTACAACAACCAGTATAACAACTCCATATGTAACAACTAGTACAACCAAGAAAAAATGGAGAGTGATAGTAGTAGGTGACTCTCTTCTGAGAGGTACAGAGACACCCGTTTGCTGACCAAATCCGTTGTCTTGAGAGGTCTGCTGCTTACCAAGGGCCAATATCACAGAGAGACTACTAAACCTTGTGCATCCCACTGACTACTATCCACTGCTGCTCTTTCACATGGGCACCAGTGATACAGCCAGGAGCAATCTGAAGAGTATCAAGAGGGATTACAGAGCACTGGGGGTGCAGCAGTCAAGGACTTGGGGGTGCAGGTAGTCTTTTAATCCTCCCGGTCAGAGAGAAGGGGCTTGAAAGGGCCAGTCCAACTGGGAATATCAATAAATGGTTACAGGAGTGTTGTCAAAGCTAGGGCTTTGGCTTCTTAGACCACAGGACTCACTCTAGGATACCTGGTCTCCTGGGGTCTGATGGGGCCCATCTCTCAGAGAAAGGGGAGAGCATCTTTGGCCACAGGCTTGCAAATTTAATGAAGAGGGCTTTAAAGTAGTGTTGCTGGAGGAGGGGATCCTCAATCCCACATCAAGGCCAGTGCAATTAACAGATGACCTGGAAAAGAACCACAGACCAGCAAGGAACACCTGAAGTGCAAGATAATGGAATTCCAGTGTGGTGGGTTAACCTTGGCTGAGCGCCAGGTGCCCACCAAGCCTCTCTATCACCCCCCCTTTCCTTCCCCTCCT
>JAVSBS010028433.1:0-21846 GCA_033124195.1 Coracias cyanogaster | reverse complement strand
AGGCCCTCTATAGATGGGTAGGAGCAGCCTCACATTCACAAATGCTAGGCCTCATAGGGAACTTCAACCACCCTGGTATCTGTTGGAGGGACAACACAGCAAGGCATAAACAATACAAAAGTGGGAATGCATTGCTGATTACTTCCTTCTCCAAGTGATAGAGAAGCCAATGAGGAGAGGTGATCTACTGGACCAACAAGGAGGGGCTGGTGGGGAATGTGAAGCCCAAGGGCAGCCTTGGCTGCAGTGATCACAAAATGGTGGAATTCCACATCCTTAGGGTAACAAGAAGGGTGCACAGCAAGCTCACTACCCTTGACTTCAGGGGAGCAGAATTTGGACTCTTCAGGGATCTGCTTGGTAGAGTACAATGGGATGAATCCCTGAAGGGGAAAAGGGCCCAGGAAGGCTCGTCAATATTCAAGGATGAACTCCTCCAAGTGTAGGAGCAATGTGTCCCCAAAAGGAGGAAGGCAGGTAAAACAGCAGGAGGCCTGCCTGGATGAATAAGGAGCTCCTGGATAAACTTAGATGCAGAAAAAAAGTCTACAGAGAGTGGAAGCAAGGACAGGTAGCCTTGGAGGAATAAAAATAAGTTGTCTGAGCAGCCAGGGACCAGGTTAGGAAACCTAAGGCTTGGGTAGAATTAATCTGTCCAAGGACATCAAGGGTAACAAGAAAAGCTTGTACAGATTTATCCATGGTGAAAGGAAGTCTAGGGAAGATGTGAGCCTTCTCCAGAAAGAACCAAGTGAGCTGATCACGAGGGACGTGGAGAAGAGTGAGGTACTTAATGACTTCTTTGCCTCAGTCTTCACCTGCAAGGGCTCTAGCCACACTGCCTAAGTTGCAGAAGGCAAAGGTAAGGACTGGGAGAACGAAGATCCACCCACTGTAAGTGAATATTAGGTTCAAGAACATCTAAAGAACCTGAAGGTGCACAAGTCTGTGGGACCCAATGAGATGCATCTGCAGGTCCTGAGGGAACAGGCAAATGAAGTGTCTGAGCCACCTGCCATCATATTTGAAAAATCATGGCAGTCTAGTGAAGTTCCTACTGACTGGAAAAGGGGAAACATCATCCCCATTTTCAAAAAAGGGAAAAAAGGAAGACCTGGACAACTACAGCTCACCTCTGTACCTGGCAGGATCATGGAGCACATCCTCCTGAAGGCTTTGCTAAGGCACATGGAAAATGAGGACGTGATTGGTGGCCACCAACATGGCTTCACCAAGGACAAATCATGCCTGACAAATTTTGTGGCCTTTTATGATGGAGTTAAAGCATTGATGGCTAAGGGAAGAACAACCGATGTCATCTACCTGGACTCGTGCAAAGTGTTCAACACTGTCCTGCATGACATCTTTGTCTCTAAATTGGAGAGACATGGATTTGATGGATGGATCACTCGTGGAGAAGGAATTGGCTGGATTGCTGCACTCAAAAGAGTTGTAGGCAACATCTTGATGTCCAAGTGGAGACGAGTGATGGGTGCTGTTCCTCAGAGGCTGGTATTGGGACTGGTGCTGTTTAACATCCTTGTTAGTGAAAAGGACAGTGGAATTGAGTGCACCCTCAGGAAGATTGCTGACAACACCAAGCTGTGTGGTGTGGTCAACATACTGGAGGGAGGTGAAGCCATCCATAGGGACCATGTGATGTTCAGTAAAGCCAAGTGCAACATCCTGCACCTCAGCTGGGGCAATCCCAAGCACAAATATAGGCAAGGTGGAGTATTCCTGAGGAGAAAGACTTGGGGGTCCTAGTTGATGAAAAGCTCAACACGAGCCAACAATGCATGAGTGCAGCCCAGAAAGCCAACCATATCTTGGGTTGCATCAAAACAAGTGTGACCAGCAGGTCAAGGGAGACAATTCTCTCCCTCTACTCTGCTCTTGTGAGACCCCCACCAGGAGTACTATGTCCAGTTGTGGAGCCCTCAACACGAGAAGGATATAGACCTGTTGGAGCGGGTCCAAAGTAGGGACACAAAGATCATCAGGGGGATGGAACACCACTCCTATGAGAACAGGCTGAGAGAGTTAGGATTGTTCAGCCTGGAGAAGAAAAGGGTATTGGGAGACCTTATTACAGCCTTCCAGTATCTGAAGGGGGCCTACAAAAAAAGCCAGGGGTGGGAGGGTTGTTACTTTTTACCAGGGCTTGTAGCAATAGGATGAGGGGAAATGGGTTCAAACTGGAAAAGGGTAGTTTTAGATTAGATGTAAGGAAGAAGCTTTTCACTATGAGGGTGGTGGTTACTGGAACAGGTTGCCCAGGGAAGTTGTGGATGCTCCATCACTGGATGTGTTTAAGACCATTTTGAATGGGGCCTTGTGAAACCTGGTCTAGCAGGAGTTGGCCCTGCCCCTGGCAGGGGGAATGGAACTAGATGATCTTTGAGGTCCCTTCCAACACAAACCATTCTATGATGCCAGTTGAAATACCATCTAACTTAAATTATGGTAATTTTGTTCTACATAGCAAATAAAAGCAATTTTTTTGTTTACATCACACCAACTTGAAGTACACATTGTGTAATTTAAAACAGTTCAAAAAAAACTAGCAAAAATGTAAATTTTTTCATTTAGTATGGAGTAGTTTGGTGTAAGGATGGCATACAATTTAGCTGAGGGGTTTTTTTTAAGTTATCTCTATGGAACTAAAAAGTTATCTTTTAGAGGGAGGCCCATTAACAAAGAGAAACATTTGGGAGAAAATAGTGATTATACAATGGTGTATGTCAAGTGCAGAGCCTTCAGAACATATTGAGAACATGGCTTGTACCTTTTTCCCCCCCTTTTTTGTTATCAGTATGTTGGATATCATACAGAGGAACAAAAAGAAAGAAAATAAAAATTGAAATTGTAATTTCAAGTGAAATTACATGTGAAAAAACACATGTGCTCAATGGTGATTTTATTTTTTTCCCACTGAAACTAAGATTATAGCTCCTTCTGCTCTTCAGTAAGAGCAGTACTCATAAAAAATTTCAGTGTTGTTTGGTTTTTTTTTTGAGAGAGAGGATTACTCTTTCTGTGGTATTGCTGCCTTCCTGATTTGAGTAACACTAGTGCTATGAATAAAGTATCTTTTATTTATTTTATTTCAGTATGCGTTTAACCTCTGATAATTACTTTATAAAGCCTTAAAGTCCCTGTGGAAAAAAAAAAACACCACAAATAATTTGTTTTAAAATGTAGAAAAAAAAAAAGGCTGAAGATCTATTTGAGCTGTCCCTCCTTCCCCAGAGTTACATAAATTCATATATTAAAATCATAGTCTTTTCAAGCATTCTTGCCAATGTGTGTAGTACTTTTAGAAGAGCAATCTTAGATATAATAGGGAAATCTACCGATTGAATCCTTTCTTAATCATTATAAAACACCAGAAAATATGGAAGTGTATGACAAGAACTTCAGTAGCATTAAATAGTGGAATAGAGATGAAGATCATCTGAAGCTTTTTTAATAACATTTGCATCTGTAGCAAATGAAGAATAAATGTAATACTGAAATCCAAACAGTCATTCTAATTAGATTTGTCAGTGAAACTACTGTCTCTCACAGAATAAGTTAGCAATAAGAAGAGAGCAGCCTCTGTCATATTATTCTGGTTTTTAACATTCTTGGAATGAAAATTATGTAGCATAAAGAACTTCGTCAGTTGGAGGGAGGAAGAAAAAAGCTTTATCAGCAGACAGTGAAATAATATCTGAATTCTTTCCTTGTTTGAACTTCTAGGTTTTGGCAATATTTTTTTCTGAAGGTGGCCTAGTTGTCATTTTACTGTGTGTCTATTTAGAAGAGAGGGAATGATGTAGCTTTATCTAATCAATGGAGTTGTTTCTTGTATTTCAGTGAAAGCAGGTAGAATCTCATAATATTTTTTTAAAGATGTTGCTCTTCATTGATCATACATTTACATGAAGAGTACATATGCAAATGTGTCCTGAAGGAGTAACAAATGTTAAGTACTTCAAGTTTTTACAGGTAGATAATAAAGCATGGAAGTTCTTTTTCATAACAGTGACATTTTTGCCAATAACACCTTCATCTGATGACCATATGGTTCTCCTTAGACATGTGAGTGAAGCATAACAGTAGCTAATTATGTAAGATGAATATTATATTCACATAGGCAGAGCTCATTCGTGTTTCCTAGACATTAGAGTCGCATTCCTGATAGAAATATCTATGCTGTTATGAATATATCCAGTGCTGCAAATTGGATACACAAGTGAGCAGCAGAAACTATGTCCTTAAAAATCTTGTATGCTGCACATAACATTTACTATTTGGCACATAAAGTATGCAACTAATGTCACTAATAACTTCAGTTGAAAGGAAGTTTATTGAGGATGGAAAGTTAGACTTTTGTGGGAGAGGAACTGCCAAATATATGATTGTTTCCTGTGTAAATCCAATCTGTGTAGTGGATGAATATAAAACATTATATATTTATGACAGTTGTAAAAGACTATTTCATGTTTTGGATGACAATAAAACACTCACTTTAGAAAATATAAATGTGGAATTTCCCAACTTGGAGTTCTTGGTAGCCTGAACAAAATATTTTCATGTAACATTTTTGCTTGTTGTCTTAGATGCAACATTCTGAGAAAAAGTGCATTCTATGCAAGTGTAACAACTCATTCCTCTCCACAAGTTACTGTAATTATGCATCATGAGTTTGTAATTCCCTGCTGTTGGTTCAAAGACATAACTGGCAGCAGTAGAAGACTATTATCAGTGGTACAGTAGAATTTGCTGCTGGAGAGTACCAAAAGGATATATTGAGAAGTATATTTGGCCTGCACAGCCTGTTTGTTATTCTTCCTTTTTTTGGTTGAATACTTTTCCCTGTTCTCCGGGTTTTGGGGAGCTCCTGTTCCATATAATACCTTTAGAAGGAAGGAGGAGCGTGGAAGAATATGGGATAGGGACGTACTTCAGCATTGCTGGGTTTACTTTGTGGTATTGTCTTCTCCATCCTGAATTGTTCCTAGAAAGTACTAACTTAAAAGACATTGTTTCTGCAAGCTATTGCTGCTGTTCTTTTAACCATGACATGGAATCAGATCTGTGGAACGTTTGTTCACTTGCTACTTTAGTAGTCTGCCAAATTTGAAATGATTAATGCTTTATAACTGGATAGATAAGGACCAAAGACAAAGGAATTGTCCACTTCCAGGATTTTCTGTGATGGATGCATAAAGCTTATTGCAAGAACAAACTCTGAGAAAAATATCAGAGCTTATAAATAAAATAAAATCATAAAGACCACAGTAGAAAGTGCATGCCAGCTTTAATAGGGATGTTTTTAAGAGTTCCATGCGTATGCATAATTATGTACAGCATAATTATTTAATATTTATTTTTTAAAGAAGAATCAATTTTAGGTGTATAAACTATGTATTGCTGTCACAGAAATTACAAGGAGCACATTTGGAGTAGTCCACAAAATTCACAATGAATGTAGAATTGAATCTGATACCCTTCTGATATGAACACTAGACCTCCTGACTTACTCATATTTAGATCATGGTCACAGACTTTTATACAAGTACTGCTATTCCGTACAAATACTACTGAAATAAATAATATTCAGTGTTTATGATTACTGGCAATTTTTGTATGTAATGGCACAACCCATTTATTTAAATACAGGATGCTTTATGTGCAAGTCTGGAATATACACGCTCTACAGAAAATACTGAAGTTTGTACTGATATTGTGCAGTATGACCTACTATGGTAGCTACTTTGCTAAGGAAGTCAGTCTCTTAAAAAAGACTATGCCACAGTAAGAATCGAGGCTTTGGTGCAGTTTATTTGTTAGTAATTGTTCTGCAAGCTCCTATGTATCAAAGATGACATTATAAATATACTGATTCTGCTTTTGAAACACCTGACTTTATGTATTTGTTTTTAATATGCAATAGATATAACTATATCATTGCAAATGAATGAAAAAAAGAGATCTTTCAAGACTAGATAGATGTTCTCTAAAAATCAGTTGTTCGCTTTGCACTACGTTGGTTTCTCAGGAGTGGAAGTACTCCAACTGTTTTTGTTAATTGTTGTTTTATTGTCTCTCTCTGCCCATTTGTTGTAATTGATTGTGGTTGCCTTTTCAACACAGATGAAAAACGGTCACAACAGAAATTTATTCTTGCTGTGTATGATAATTATTTTTGTAATTCCACTGATGCATTTAATGTAGTGAAAAATTAAATGCACAAATCCAGACTTTGCTACAGATTTGAAAGTAGCTTGTCCCATTTTAGTTCCTTGCTCAGTGCTTTCTCCCAGAGGATTGTAATACTATAGAATGAAAGGTTTCTACATATGTTAGTTTTTGTATGGTCACTTACAAAACCACCCAAAAATCCTGCAACTTTTCTCAAGGAAGCAGTCTATCCATTTGGTCTTTGGGTTGCAGGCATTTGAAGAACCCGTGGTACATTAGCATCGAGTAGTTTTCACTGTTGCCAACTTTCATTGTGTCAGTTGAGTCACCTACAGGGATTGGGAAGACTTCAGAAAGTCTGAATTGGAGGATGTTGGGTTTTCAAACAGGGCTTCAAGTATTAACAAGAGTGAATCCTGCAAGAACATTTGATTGTTGGCTGTCAGACTTCAAGCTGTAGAGGGCAGAAAAAGACTCTATGGATATTAGCCCATGAATAATTTGAAATGATCGATAAAAGTTGTAACCTGACTTACATAATCTGTCTACCTTCCATTAGTATCAATTATATTATTTACATTATTTCTGTAATGCATTACTTGATTTTTATATGGGTTGACCCTGCCACCACTCAAAAAATGCAGAAGCTTTCACTGACCTCAACAATGCAGAATCAAACATGCCTTCATCACAATGCACTCAAAGAGCACCTCAATAATTAAGTAGAGGAAGCATCGTCTCTTTTGTGGCACATAAACGACGTGCTTATGTTTAAGGGGGCATTATGGTCATGAGGAATCTGGAACCTACATATCTGGGCACTGTTCTTAGAAATTCCATATGCAATTGTTAAGTTGGTTTGTAAGGCACTTACGGACCTTTTGTGTGCCTTTGCAGAATGTTGGATGCAGCCCATTTCCTGACTTGCTTTGTCATACTTGATTCTGTATTGCTTCTTTTCTACTGATACGTGCAGTATATCATATGCAAGAGCAGGGGTCCTCAAACTATGGCCCGCGGGCCGGATACGGCCCCCCAGGGTCCTCAATCCGGCCTGCCGGTATTTACAGAACTCCCCGCTCCCCCCACACCGGGACTTGCGGGGGCGGAAACCAAGCAGCTGCAGATGACTTCCTGCCACTTAATCCACGCGCCGGCCTCCACAGCCCCCAAGCGAATTGCCAGAGCCCCGGCGCGGCAAAGTTCCTTCAGTCCCTTCTGGCCACCCTTCCCAGACTGCGCAGCCGGGCTCAGGAGGGGGGTGGCAGCATCAGCGAGGTGGGAGACTCCCCCATTGTTTTTTTCCAAACTGTAGTCTGGCCCCACAGTGTCTGAGGGACAGTGAACCAGCCCCCTGTTTAAAAAGTTTGAGGACCCCTGTGCAAGAGTAATTCCAGGTTGCAAAATGCTATGAAATTCCTGGATGACCGAAGCCACAGATCTTATGAAGCGGTAGATTATCTTGTTACTGGTGGAAGAATGCAGGGGTTTTGAGTAGGCAACGGTGATTTATTAAGCAAGTGTGGTAACATCTGTAGTTATGTTGACTTGTTTATATCTCTGTTAAACTAAACCAGAAGTTTGACACGCATAGTCTGTAAGACTGTCTCCATTCCGTAATCTTCTATTAATCAAGACTATTGTAGTTTCCAAGGACTATTGATAATCTAACATGGCTTCCTATAGAAAATAGGTCACTGGGTTTAGCTGAAGTAATTTTTCTCAAATACAGCAGCCACTGTAGTGCTTTTGCTGTTCCACTAGTTTAAAAAACAAAGACCAAAAACCCAAACAATATAACAATCTACCACATTGGACAGGAAATACTTCTAGTGGTTAAATGGCTTCCCTGTTATATGTACGTATCTTCACACCTCAATTAAACTACTTTCAGTTTATTTTCTTTTGTGTTTGGGGCCCTCTGTTACCTACTTTATTTTTCCCCTCCATATAGATACATTTAAACTGTGACATTTGAGCACCTGTCTTCAGTGCATGATGCAATATTTTTACTAGTTTTTCATTTGCACATTGAAAATTTACATCTCAGTTACATCTCAGTGTTTTTTTCCTGCATCTCCTAGATAGATTAATATACAGATTGCCATCTAATTAGTCCTGAGGCATAGTCTGATATAATTGCCAAAAACTCCCACTGACCCTAATAGGAGCTATATCAAGACTTTACTGTGGAAAATCTTACAGACTGAGACTTCAAAAAATCTAAAACTGAAACAAAAAAGAAATCCCATCAGCTTTGGACTAGATATGGTCAGACTATGTTGAATGGCACAATTATCTATTAGGTTTCTATAGCACTTCGAGAACTTCCAGAATAGCTGGAATGACTAAATTAATATAACTTAATACTATGTATATGAAAATACATGAGTATGTTTGTTACTTGCTTCCTGAATTCAAATCATGTGTGGCTTGTTAAGTAGTATTTAAAGTAGCCAAGAAATACAGTAAAGGAAATGTTACTTGATTCAGTTAAGTTGACGTATACATTCACTACCACAGTAAAAGTGAGAAGGTGGGAGTACTCTGAAAAACGTGATAAAAGCCATGAAGCACCTTTGCTGCACATAGAGAAAATACACAGAAAGAGCAAGTGGGTTTCCTATGAAGGTATATGGGAACTCCATTAGTGGATTCAGATTAACTTAATGAGGTAATTTCTTTAATGGACATCAGTATAGATTAGTGTAACATAATTTATATAGGACAAACGGAAATGGAACAAGTAAGTGGGTTGGCGTGATATTTAAGAACACTTTACAGTGCTAGGAAGCTACTGAATAATTTTCCTGTGAAGAAACAGAAACAAAGCACACTCCCATTATGTGTATTTTAAGTGGCACTGAAGAAATTGTCTCTTCTGAAGATACTCTGTATCAAGGGATGCTCATAGGAGATTTTTTTTTCTCACTACCTACATGTCTGTTTGAGTAGCAGTTTCAGCAAATTAGCAAGGAAATTCATGAATTACAGGGGACTCAGATTCATTAAATGGAAAGCAAAGGATCCCAGGATCCCAAAAGACACATCCTGAGTATTTCTTGCTGACATGAAAGGAAGTGAGTGAAAATGGGGAAAATTGGAGAACTATATCAATAGTGACCAAAAAGCGGGTTCATGTTAGCAAGGAATGCAATTTACTGTTCAATTTAAATTTATAAGGTTCAGGATGAACAGAAAATAACTACAGTGAGTAAAGAACAGTGAAAAATAGTATTAAAATCCAGAAGAAACATCAGTGTACTTTGATAGAATGATGAAGAGCACAGTGTGGTTTTTTGCAGGTTTTAAGAAGGAGAGTTTGGCTTAGAAATAGCTGAACATTTGGAATACCTCAGTTGTCCTGAAGGGACATTATGTGAAAGGTCAATATTTAAAGTAGCTTTAATGGGGAATCTCAAACTTGAAGTTAGGTCACAGGTCAAGTATTCTCAGTCTTTTCAACTGACTGTGGGGATAAATACTTGAAATAGTCGTGAATGGAGGAAGAACACAAATGTGTGATCTTCACAACAGCTTTTACAGGGATGATTACCAAATGCTTAAGAAGTTTATATAAAGAAATATTAACCTGAATGAGGTAGATAGGAGTCTACAGAAAGCAGATGAGAAATCAAATTAAGCAAAACCTAAGAACTGACTAAGCTGTTCACCTTCTGCAACAAAACAGTGGATTTTGTTTACCTAGACTTCAGCAAAGTCTTAGATGCTGTTCCCTGCAGCCTTTTCCTAGACAACACTGGCAAGACAGATTGGGTGAGTGGTCTGTGAGATGGGTAGGACATTGGCTAACAGGTAGCACTCAGAGGGTGGTGATCGATGGTTTTTACTCAGGCTGACACCATGGCACAAGTGGAGTCCCCTAGGGATTGATACTGGGCCTCATGCTGATCAACAGTTCTGGTCTGCAAAATTCAACTTATGGAAAGACTGAAGAGGTTCCAAAGGAGGTCCACAAAGATGATCAAAAGGGCTGCAAGATTTGTCTTATGAGGAAAGACTGAAGGATCTTTTTCTCCCTGGAGAAGGCTTGGATGGGGACCTCATCACAGTATTCCAGTACTTAAAGGGCAGCTACAAAGAGGAAAATGGCTCTTTCTTCACAAGGAACAACATGGAGAAGACAAGAAGCAATGGGTACAAGTTGCAGAGAGAGAGGTTTTATTTTGATATAAAGAAGAAATTTTGTACAAAGAGGGCAATAAATCAGTGGAACAACCTCCCCAGGGATATGGTAGAGTCCCCATTGCTGGAGGTTTTCAAAATGCAGTTGGATGGGGCGCTAGGTAATCTCACTTTAGCTCCCATTCCCATGAAAGGTCAGGCCTAATGATCTTCTGAGGTCGTTTCCAACCTGGACTATGCTATGAAAAATGAATTGGATCAAATCTAGGAGAGGACAAAATGTTGTTTATCGTGCAGGAATTTAAATTTGTGTTGTGAAGTAACTGTATCATGATAGACAATGATCTCTGAAGTATGAAAGTTGCAGGATACGGTTTCCTGAGCTTAGGCCTCTAATGAAGTTAAGAGGCAATAATGAAGAAAGGACACAGGGAAAGAAAGATTATTTTCCTTTTTTTAGGCATCTGTTCTGAAGCATTTGAAATCAGAATGGAAAGATGACCAAAGAACACCTGACCTCCAAGACATTTGCATTATGCATCGTGTTTTGTGAATACATTGTGTATGCGAATAATAATTTATGGCTAGGACCAGGTGTTTGGAATGATTATATATGAGGGGTCTTTTTTCCGCTTTAAAATATCTAGCTGATAATTGGTTGGTTACCTTACTTGGAAAAGTCATTTCTATAAAGCCTTTTTTATAATGTAACAGCAGATTAGAAAGAAAAAAGATGGAGTATTATTCATAGGGAAAGTGTGTGAAGGGAAAAGGAGTTTTCTGTATGGGCTATTTTTTCTAGCAACAACAAATATTAATTTCTCTGACAGTTATTTAGAACGTGCAAAGAAATACCACATTCTGAGGGAGACTGACAGCATTCAGGCACAGAAACTGATATGCTATGGGAAAATGTCTGGGTTTTTTTCCTTAACAATAACTATAAATATTTGAAGAGTGTAAATGCTAAAGCACAGAAGCACAAGGGGAGTAATGCAATGGGATTACTAAAGTGGAAATTCAGATTGACTGAGTATTAGGAAAAAATGATTGACAGTGAGAATAGATTAGGTAGTGGAGCACTTTCCCAAAGGTATTCGTAAAAGCCCTGTCTCAGTCTTCACTGAGATACTTCAGAGTAGAATGTATAAAGAAGCAAAAGCTATTCTGTGGGGAAACATGCTGTTCTTGGAGAGCTGTGCTAGAAGAATTAATGGATTTGCTACACGTCATTTCTGTGAATCATTTAGAGATGTGTTACAGATTTCTGCTCATTGAAAGAAGTTCTATAACTTTTCTCACATATCCTACTCAGTGGATCATAGTGAGTTTGTGTTCATCACAAACTTAGTAAATCAATATCCCATAACAGTATTTCATATATGTATATTATTCATTACACTTTTGTGAAATAGACTGTTTTAAGGAAGAGAAGGAAATAGGGGAGTGGGAAAGATGTAAGATGTTTGTGTTCTGTCAAAGGGAGTATTTGGGGAGGGAATTCTAGAAGTTTACAGACCCAGTGATTTTACTGTGACTTGGTTTTCATCCTTTATTTCTAGTCTGTTTCTTCCTACATTCTAAGATTTGTAAGTGTTCCAGGTACTAATACTGACTTAAAAATGTAGAATTTATAATGATCCAAAGGAACCAAACATGGAAGGTTTTAGAAGTGTACTTCCTTAAAGGACCTGACCTTCAGAAAAAGCACTTTCTTTCCCAGATGCTGACAGTATTCAAGAACTTGTGTATGCCTTGCGTAGGCACAAGCTGGAACCAATAGAAGGAGGCTGGGGAGTTTTTCAAGAATTAATTATTCTCCAGCGCATAGGACATTCTGAATATTTACCCTTTGAAATACCAGCAGGAAGGACACCCATTTCATACTGAATAGCCCTTGGTGCTCATGAGCTTCTGATGTAGGTCTCCTGCTGTGGAGGATGGAAGTGATGCGTATTGAGTTATTGACTATATATTGCTTCTTTCTACTTTGAAGAAATACCTAAGAGGAGGAAACTAAATGTACTCATGGAGATGTTTTGGTCCTTTGGTGTGGACTTGAGCAACACTATCGATCAACCACTACGTGCCTATTTGTTTTCACGTTCTTTTTCCTTCTCTTGTTTTTACTGTTCTTATGCAGAGATTCCAGAGTTTGGAAATGACTGACAATTTCCTGACTGTCTAGATGGGCTGCTTAAAATAATTACAGTAAGGAACACCATGTTCCTTTTCATACAGGCAATTTTTATGGATAGTGCTTTTTTATGTTCAAAAGATGGAAAAACAAATTCTAATCTTTCTCCCTTCTCATCCCATGTGCCCAGAGTGCATATGTTTTTCAGATGATACAAGGTGCAGGTCAGCTACTCCTGCTTTCATAAATATTAATACCTATATAGATGAGGGTGAAAAAAATAAATGACAGGTTAGCATAAATTAAATATTCAGCACAACTCAGCAATGTCAGGATTAAAATGGAAATATGCAAGATAAAAGGAAAACTGTTCCAATAAAATGTTTGAGAAGAAAATACTTTTCTAATTTTGTCAATCACTATATTTGGTAAAAATGAAATATTTCGCTCTGTAAGATAAGGCAAATTAAAAAGATCATAAAATGCATATTGGAATTCAAGAGCCAGCCAATAAACAGACAAAAGTAGCCAGAACCTGACAGGAGGATGTTGATGAGTTATTTTTCCTCCAGTGTCACAGAACAGAAATTTTCAAGATGTCATTGTCCTGGACATTATAAGGCTGAAGACCCTGTTTGAGAGCAATGTTTGTATATGTTTAGATTTTTGCTGCCTATGTTCTCCATTTCTTTAGTCAAGATTCTCTTCTCTCTACTGGAAATATCTTTTTGAGATCATTTAATACAAATGGATTGTGTCCCTAGCATCTCTTGCATCCCTTGCATTCTCAGAGTCCAAATTTATTTTGTAAAATTTGCCAGTATGGACACCTAGATGTCAACTTCCAGGTCCTTACAACCTTTGCTTACAAGAAGTACCCATTTACCATTGGTAAATGTTCTTCAGTTGGTGGTTGAACTGGATGAAATGTTCTTCAGTTTCTGTAAAGACTCCAGGAGCCAGCTGAGCTGTTCTCTGCTTTTTTCGGTTGAGACTTTGTTTGCTTTTTAGGGACATACACAAACTTCACTGAGTTGATCAGAAAACTTTTAATTACTGAATCATGCTGGTTGTAACTTTGCATTTAATTTCATACTTAAATGGTCTCTTTGAACGATACTCTTGCCCATGTATGGAGTACAAAGCAATCAGATTTTTCTGGACTTTATACAGCTCCCTTTCCATATTGGTGGTTGAAAAAAATGGATATAAACATTCTGATAAAATAGTTAGTAATTTTATTTGGGCAATCTTTGAATAACTGTAAACCAGCATATACTTTGTCCCTGAAGAATTAAGGAATGTATTCAAGTGAATCCTTTATTCTGAATATATTGATTACTACTATAAAAACAAATTAAAATCTTCAAAGGTGGGGGATAGCTCATAGGAATAAAATTACTTGTGTGTTTGTGTGGACATGTCACTTAATAATTAGAGTCGTCGTGCTGTACTGCCTTTTTCTTTATCTAATCTGATCCAGTGCAGCTGTATCTGTTAAAAGCAGCTGACATGGACTATTTTTGTTTGTTCAGTAGAAAACAGATTAACTGTAATTGTCATTATTGCTACAGATTATTTGTTCTAGCAGCTGTAATTTCTTTCTTTTCTCAGTATTCCAATAGCGAAAGTAAATGGATTTTTTTTTTTTTTCTCTGCTTAATGTTTTGGGAGGAATGTATTATTGATGGTTGCGTGCAGGATTATATTTTAAAGCTGAATGCCTACACCCCCACACAAGAAATTGTTAGTTAAAAAAGAGAGGAGTGAATATTAATAATTTGAGAGCTATTTGTCCACCTCCTCCAAAAAAACCCAAGCCCAAACAACATGTAATAGTGCTTATTATATTTATTTCAGAAAGTAGTATGTTCTAATGTTAGATTTTAAGGACATAATATTGAAACAGAATATTTGTTTAAGAAATGGTGTTCTACAATCATCTTTTTTTTTTATTTTAGACAGGTTTTAACACAAGAATTACCACATCCAGATACTTAAAATACAGTGTTTGTTCTATAAAATTAATACAGTTGTATATGAAAAAAACAAACAACTGTTTTCTTTCCAAGACTTAGTCCAGGCAATTTCATATGCTTAAGAGCTACTGAGTTTAGGTGAAGTTTAGATTAGTATTTCCCCCAATTTTTAGTAAAAAAATGTTTAACGTATACTTAACACATTGAGAATCTATCAAAATGGATATTAAAGAACAAACCAGTTGCTCAGTCAGTTATATAAATATCTTAATATTCTGGTATACTTAAACAGGCATATACTTAAACAGTCCATAGTCATTTTTTCAGGTATTTGCAGCTCTAGATATGTATCCAGCCTAAAAAAAATGCTTATTATGATATCAACATAGACTTCTCTTGGTTTCTAGAATTGTAGCCTGTACAAATTTATTATTTTTTTAGCTACTTAAATATCTTCAAAATTGAAATTATAAGGTTATGCCTATGAAGAGCACAAAGAGCTATAAAGCAAATTGAAAATTCAGTGAGCTCATTTATGTGGGTAAAAGCCTAAGTATTTTGGCTCATCTGTGCACATGCAAACTAAATGATTAGCACATCTGACACCTTAAAAGTTTATAGAAATAATTCTGGTTTATCAGTTTTGGGGGGCTCCATTCTCCAGGGTTGTTTAGCCTGGAGGAGAGAAGGCTCTGGGGAGACCTTATTGCTGCCTTCCAGTATCTGAAAGCTGGGGAGGGACTATTTACAAGGGCTTGTAGTGATAGCTAGATGATCTTTACGGTCCATTCCAACCTGAATCATTCTATGATTCTTACCAATTTCAAGAATTGAAATGCTGATATACAGAAACGGGCAAAAAACTTCTGATCAGTGTTATTTCAGCTGAAAAACTATAGCAGAGGCTTTTCCCTGACCTAAAAAATACTCCCCCAAACCCTTAAAACTTGGTACATTATGATGTTTTGTAAATTTGTCCCAGTTGAGTGGTAGTAACCTATAATGTAATTCATGAAGCCAGTTATGCAGTTTGAAAAATATAGTGTTTTGTAATATCTTATTCAGGTGTGAAGTAAATGGCAAACTTTAAGTAATGGTTAAGAACAAATACTCCCAAGTTTAAATAACTCATGTTAATCAATATACCATTCTCTCTTTTCTTATGAGCTTAGAGGAAGTTGCTAGGAAGTGTGAAAGTTGTCAAGTTCATCACTCCTGTGAGACAGATTTAGAAACAGCTTGAATTAGAGTAAAAATAATACCATGAGACCACTGTACCTGTTGAGTCTATTGTTAAGGGTGGCTAAGAATTTCAGTTTCCAAGCTTGTCTTTTGAAAGCATATTTCCATACTCAGCTAGGCAGCTGTGCTGAAAGGTCAAAGATAATGTAAAAAATATCATCCAGTGGGTAACTGGTTATAACTTTTACTTTTTCTAAAGTCAGCTACATTGTGTCAAAATGAACTTCAGAAGGAAAAGAAGACATTTGAAAAATTTCTATTTAGAACCGTCATCATCTTAGTTTGTACTGATGTGCTTTTAACTATCTTTCCACTTTTTGAAAGGTAGCTCAAAGTTCGGATCAGATATTAAACAATTCATGGAATTGAACAGCTTTTTGAATAATTTTCTTATAGTTCAATTTAGAAACCATTTTCATCTGATTAATCCAGACGTAATTTTGATTTTTTTTTTCCTGAGAATCCAAAAAATTACTTAGTGTTGCTTCTGCTTGAAGAAAAGCCTATTTTCCCTCCCACTTTTCTGAAGTGATATTTCAAAACATTGTAAATTATGCTTGGTGTAAAAGGTAGCTTCAAGTTGAAGCATTTATTTGAAATGAAAAAAAGCAAACAACCCAAACCACTTAAAGGTGAAAATAAATGTCAGAACATTGCTGAGGCATTTGACTGGTGTACGCAATGACATGGGGAAGTGAGAAATGCTTAATTGCACTGTCTACCCTTGGCTAAGAATTACTACTCTGCATAACTATTTTCCAAATAAACACTATGAGGTGTATTTGTTGTGACAGACAGACTTACATAAGCAAAAATATTTTAAGAAACCTATTATATTTAAAGAACAATGCACTTTTAAAAAAGTTTGTTCATGTATTTTATTACAATAACCAGTAATAGCTTGTGTAAAGGTACCCGTTGGTAGTTCATTTTATATGGCAAGCTGCTCTTCTTGAACATTATTAGACAAAGTTTGTTGTAGTATTAAATGGTTTTTACTGATTATCTGTCAATGACTTTCCTGTCATTACTTAGTATAGAATCAAAAAGGGATTTTTATTATTTGACGGTCCTTTAGCACTAAGCTGACACATAAGTCTCAGGCTTGGAGGTTAACCAGCAGAATCTGATCCTTTAAACACTACACTTAAATATGCATGCTCTGCTTTGTTGTCTCACTACAATGAGATGCCCCAGCTTGAAAACCAAATAATGCATCCCTGTTGTTGTCATTATAATGAAGATAATTCATTTGGATTAGTCCAGCATATTTATTTTGGAGGACAGCTTTAACCACAGTAAAGTTTATTAATAGAAAAATGGCCAATAGGTAGGCTGTGCTTAAAGGTGTCTTAAATATAAAATAGATGCCTTAGGAATACCTGTTGAATTAAATTATACATTTTCAAGAAAATAATTAAATTGCTTTTATCCATACACATGCACTACATAGAGCAATGTTTGAGATGGAAGAGCTGAAAAAGTTCCTCTTTTCCGCTTACATCTCTGCGCAAGCACTGTTTTTTATCTCTTGTTTCAGGAAATATAGGTTGTTTAGGAAAGGAATGTAAGCACAGAATGAAGTACAAAAGAATACACTGCCTAGCAGCCTTGAGGTGTACCTCTCTTTATCACTGAAAAATTATGAAGGAAAAGCTGCCTCTGAAAAACTTATGTCAGCTCAATACCATGTATCTTGTGTTAGAATTATAGTAGTAACTGTGCGTACAAAAGTACTACAGAAAACTTTGCTTTCAGTTGTCACAAAGATTGTTTCAAACCACCGATGTGAGGAGTTACTGAAGCTGCAGTACCGGAAAGCGAAAATGAGATGTTAACAGGATTGTAAAGATCCATACAAAATTGCAAGTGAAGGTAGAGAAGACTTTTCCAGGAATGTGTCAGTCACTCTACCAGTGAAAATTAGGAGTGGTTAGTGGGTTGGAATTGGATGTTTTAAAACTATTTACCTATTGGGGTAGGGCAGAATTTAGCCAACAACTGCATAAAGTGTCACCATGTTAATATCAGAAACAGAATTCAGAGAGCTTGCTAACCTAGTGAGGTACTGTGCTGGCTCCTAGAATAGGAGAAGGAAAGTTTCTTTCTGTAGCTTGTCGACAAGTAGCCAGCTTCATTGAACAGATAACTACCAGAGCTGAAAGGGAAGGGTGCTATCTACATGGAGGCTGGCCATAAGTTCTTACAATAAGCATGGCATTTCTGCCTAAGATTAGAGGGCTATTTTCCCCTCAGTGGAACAGAAGGTTCTTTCAAACCAGGAAACGAAGCAGATGAGTCCAAAACAGAAAGTAGCCAGAAACACCCACTGCCAAGAGCTAGCTATTCAGCTAGACGCAAGAGCAAGCTATGCAAGTGAGAGAGAAGGGGAAGAAAAAGTCAGTTGGTTGTTTATTATTCTGGGAAGTAATGAGGTTAAGAGCAGTAAGTTGGCAGTTACTAATCCACTGATGGGAGAGGCTGAGGAAGGAAGGAAGGAAGGAAAGCTAGTGACCCTTCATTTCACCAAAGAATAATCAGAATTGACGTTCTGCATTTAATTGGAGCCTGCAGTTGGTTTTATATCTATTTTCAAACATATTTAATATGGAAAAAAAAATTGTTCAACTATTTGCAGACATTCAGGGTTACATATACTGGTAATTAATTTTTTTTTTTTTAGCAAGTTTTTTTTAGTTTGTCTTCAAACTGCTGACCTCCCAAACTTGGATTCTGTGTTGGGCCCACTTTAGCCTTTCCCTTTAATTTGAGGTTCATTCTTTTTCTGATTTTGTGACCACTTCCATTTTTTTTTTTTCCATATGACTCCTAGCCTAATTAAAGGTAGCTGATTTTTAAGTACATCTGCCACATTACTTTCAGATCCACTTGAGCTGAGATATTCCTCAGAACATTCATTTTTACATTTACATTATTTTTTACCTTTCCCCATAATTTGCTTCTGTATTTTCTGACCTTGAATTTAAAGCTTTAAGTGGTAAAGATTGGAAAAAATCTAGCATATATTAAAGTTATGCTAAAGAAATAAGGCTTGAATCCTGCAATGGTAATTACTGTGTTCCACTTTGCAGTGCCTAAAAAGTTCCTGTGCTTGATCCTGGGCAGGAATGGTTAATGGGAAAAGAGGAAAAATAATGTTTCTGACTTCTCTGCAGAACTAGTCTCTGGTAACTCTTGCTGTACTGGGAAAAAAAGGGAGAAAAAAGCTGAAATCCAGCACAACAGCTGAGTCTTCCATAGCGCTTTCTTTTGCTAAACATTCACTGGAGGTAGCATGTCATTTACTTTCTTCCTTAGACTTTATATAATGTATTAATGCAAAGCTGATTTTGCCTCAAATAATACAGCTTGTTTTTCTTTTGTGATTCTTGTTTGTCTTCATTTTGTTTTGTGAATTATGTCTTGGAAAAGGCTTTAGTCATACCTGGGAGCCAATTGAGCTTCTGTGGAACCAACTTGTTCCTAAATTCTGCAATTTAGATGCTGCCAAGAATTTTCTATGTGTGTTTGCCATGGGAAGTAAAAAAAAGGGGGGAAGGGGGAGAAAACTTGATCCTGTTTCTTAAAAATGGAAAGCAAAGCAACCACAGTCAGAAGCATTTAGCAGTCTGGCAGCTGACAGCAAGACATACAAAGAGCAACAAAATACTCTATTGAAATAGGGAAAAAAGATCTTCAAAAGACTTGTGTCCACAGCAGGGTGAAAAACACAACAATCCCATTATCAAGGTTGTTAGAAAAAAAAATGTTTATTTTTTTTTCTAACTTCTGCTAATATAACATATTAAATGGTATGCCAGTAACTTAGAACATAAAAAGCCATTATCTGGCATCCTCATGAGATGTCTCTATTCAGGCAGTCAAAGTGGAAGGGAAGAGAAGCAAGCAAACAGTTCTGAGATCAGCATTCAAAACTCTAGCAGAAGAGACCAGTTTGCCTAGGTCAGCTCTAAGAACTATATTAATTCTGCAAGTAGGTGGCTCATGCATGAGATTACTTTCCCAATACTGCACAGTGCATCTAAACAAAAGCAAGTAAAAATTTTCTCAAGGCAGTGCCCTGTAACATTCACAATGTACCTATTACTTTTATTGTGATTCTATTATTACTAGATTAGTTTCTACCACTGTATGTAATGATTGCCAACTTTTTTCTTGCCTTAGAGTAATTAAGGTATGTTCCCTGTACCAAATTGTGAGGTATTTGTTGTTCCAGGGGTTTTTTTTGCATTCTTTTAATATCAGTTTTTGGGAGTAGGACAGTGATGGTTTTCAGATAGTCTGCAGTAGACCTTCAGATGTGCTACTGAATTCATAGTGGAATTCCATATGATTATGGTAATTTTTTACCTCTTTTTTAGTACCCATTTACCTTCCTAGAATTTGCAGGGAATATAATAACCAATTTAATTAGAACATATATTTGTGTGTATTATGTCTGTTTTCTGTGAACAGAAGTTTTAAAAATGTCTGATGTACAATATTGTGTAATATTAAGAAAGATGAATGCAGAAAATATTCATATTGCTCAGTTACAGAAACAATAAACATCACAAATTTATTGTCTCTAGTTAGCCATTCAGTGTGGCCTTAAAGCACTGGCTGAGTGTGTTATGATGGCGTAGCATATTACACTTTTTTGTTTACCTTGGGACATGGATTGTTCCAGCCCACCTTTTATTCAGTGTAGCTTTTGACCAGATTGAATACATTTTATTTTTCTATTTGAAGCACCAATGCGCTCTGTACTGTGTAGTTGCGTATCGCATTCTTTTTGTCATAGTGGTTGCCGTCTTCCTTAAAAAGAGCAAAGGGATGGCACCGAATAGGAAATGTGTGTATAAATATGACTTACTTAGGATGAAGTTCCACTAAACCTGATGTTGGTTAATGCAAACTTCAGTCTTCATGCAAGTTTCTACCCTGTGAGGAAATAGTGCATCCATTTTATGGAGAAGCTAAGTTCTCTGTGAGGTATTTAGATGCAGGTTACACCCAAATTCCTCGATTACTGGTCCTGGATTCTAAGAGAACGAATTATTCTAATGATTCTTTTCTTCTACCTTGTAGGACAAAGTAGTCTGAGCCAAGTATGTCTGATACTCACTATATCTAAAACTATAAATAGTAGAACAAAGTATATAATCATGCTATATGAACAATATGTTAGCCTTGAATAAGTCCACTTCTTTTCAGAAGCCATCGTCCTGAGAGAAGTGGGGGCCTAATATAAGCCATTTTACTTTTGCAATCATTAAGTATTCTTTTTTCTACTACCGGATAACATAAGCAGTGTTCAGTGCTCCTTTGGTCTTCAACAATCAACAGCCTTTCATGTGGGTTTCTTTCCTGTTCAGTCACCATGGAAGAGCCAAGTCAAATTTTAGCAGAGTGCATGAAGAGTTGAGTGTGTTGTTTCCACTCCACAGTTTTGGATGCTCAGACAGACCATTTTAATCCAAAATATTCAATCTATATCTATATATGGGGGGTTTATCTATACCATGGAACCCTGTCCTGGTGTCTTGAGGCTTACCTCCCACTCAGTAGGACTCTATAGGCACTAGGTTTTTGTTTAGGTGCTCAAAATGACCTCCTTTCTAAATGCCCCACACTACCACCACCACCCACACATATCCACGCCAGGAAAATTAAAACCATTTCATTTGAGAATGAATAATTTTTTTCCTTGGAGCTTTCATTATACCTGCTTATGTCTTCTCTGTGTTTAGAAGACAAAGCTGGTTTATAAAGTTGGGTAATCCTAGAGGCTTAAGTAGCTGTTGTCATTCATATTGTGTGCTTAACACATTGTGCTCAGAAATACACCCCATTGCAAACATTTGAGCTAGGACTCTAAGTTGTGTGTAAATAGTCTGTAGTTTGTGTTCTTTGATATTTTCATTTTAGAGCTTGAAAATTAATTGAAGCATCTTAGCAAAATGACAAGCTGCCTGTGAGAAGCTGGCATTCATGGATTAGTTCACAACCATTCAGCAAATACTGAAAAAATACATAACTCTCAATGGTCAGTTTTGCATTTGGATTTGTTGCGGTCCGGGCGCCAGCGTCCGTACCGCCTCCCAAAAGGGAAGAGGATTGAGGGCAAGGCGAGACACTACCCCAACA